>CM064515.1:29284265-29305635 GCA_032716605.1 Paralithodes platypus
CTTTCTTCCACTTTCTCCTAGGGTTGCTATCTCTACTAGGATTATTAAGTTCTGGCCACCTCGTTTGGATCGTAAGGTCTGTGTGGCCAGTGTATCTATGTAAATCTCTCTCTCCCTCTCTCTCTCTTTCTCTCTTTCCCTCACTCTCACTCTCTGCTGGAGGGTGGGGAGAGAACCTTCATCTTTGCTACCCCTTTCTTCCACTTTCTCCTAGGGTTGCTATCTCTACTAGGATTATTAAGTTCTGGCCACCTCGTTTGGATCGTAAGGTCTGTGTGGCCAGTGTATCTATGTAAATCTCTCTCTCTCTCTCTCTCTCTCTCTAATATCAGTAATACGGTCGCTATAAGAACACTGATGGAAGGCTTCATCGTGAAGCTTCTATTGTTCTCTCTCTCTCTCTCTCTCTCTATATATATATATATATATATATATATATATATTTATCTATTCTTCTCTACCCATCTATCTATACCTATCTATCTCTCTCTCTCTCTCTCTCTCTCTCTCTCTCTCTCTCTTTATAAGGCCACAGGGAGGATCAGAACTTCTTTGAACAACTGTACATGAATAATAGAATATGGGTCATGGGTAATCCTGGCTATATAAGGAGCTAGAGAAATGATGTCCGCCAAATTTCGTGAAAATCGGTTCGTAACTTTGTAAGATATCTTGTTGAGAAGCAAACATACCTTTTCTAGAAGTAAATCATGAACAGCTCACTATATTGCGTATCCGATCTGCCCGCCAAATTTCGTAATAATCGGGTTGTAACTTTGTGAGATATCGGGTTTACAGACAAATCTTCTGGTGTCACACTGGTTAGGGTTAGTCTGGTATAGATAGATAGATCGATAGATAAGCCCTCCATCCTAATTGCGTTGGCGGGGGGTACCGTAATAACTGGCAACGATTGGGCGATTTTATTCAGCTTAGGAAAGACCTCTAAGCACTAACGTGGCTTGAAATTCTGTTCTGCAAATTCTCTATCCAAATGGCCACGGGGGTCATCCAAATGCGTTTAGCCATAAATGATCTGTAAAAGTGTGTGGGTGTGAAGGGGAGA
This sequence comes from Paralithodes platypus, assembly GCA_032716605.1. Classification (NCBI taxonomy): domain Eukaryota; kingdom Metazoa; phylum Arthropoda; class Malacostraca; order Decapoda; family Lithodidae; genus Paralithodes; species Paralithodes platypus. The sequence continues at coordinate 29,285,332 of CM064515.1, forward strand.
TCCGGGTGTGTTGATGACAGCTAGAGAGGAGTGTGTGTGAGAGAGAGAGAGAGAGAGATAATGAGAGAGTGAGTGTGAGAGAAAGAGTGAGTGAGTGACAGAAGGGGAGAGCTGGGTGTGTTGATGACAGCTGTACTGGGGGTTAGAACACGTGGAGGATAGAGAGAGAGTGAGTGAGAGAAGGGGAGATCCGGGTGTGATAGGGGTTATAAAACGTGTGGGAGAGAGAGAGAGTGTGAGAGAGAGTACAAAGAAGTACAAAAGAAGTCAAGCAACAGCAGGTCTAGCGATCCCTCGAGGTTGCTTGCCCTCTAAATCACTGCTGTTCAAAGTGACCAACAATTGTTCAGAGTGGGTAAGGGACAATTGGAAAGGGAAGCATTGCCTTAAGACCAATGTCCTTTGCTGGGTTAGGAGATGTTAGTAGGGAACAATTTGGGTTAATAACATAACACGATGAAACTAAGAAAAAGGTAATTCATTTACAAATGCAATCAGTCGCGGGTTTTAATGCCAGGTGCTTGTCTAGGCGATGTTTAAAGGAATCAACGGTGCTGCAATCTATAAAATCTCGAGGAATCCCATTCCACAAGTGTCCGGCTTCGCCGTAGAAATTGTTCTACCTCAAAATGTACAAATTAAAATTCCTGGCTAAATGGGTGAAACATTTGTATACATAGATAAACTAACCTTGTAACACATATACCATAACAGTTGCTGGTGTTAAGTCCATGGGGTTACAGGTATAGTTGCCGGCATCTTCTGGTGTTACACTGGTTAGTGTTAGTCTGGCACTGGCCTTAGAGCCTTCTTGGGCCATGTTCAAGCTCACGCCGCCCCTGGAAGAGAGAAGAATGTATGTGGCAGATCCCTTTGGTACCCAGTTGAAGCTCACGCCGCCCCTGGAAGAGAGAGAAATATATGTGGCAGATCCCTTTGGTACCCAGTTAAAGCTCACTCCGTTCCTGGAAGAGTGAAGAACTTGTGGCATATCCCTTTGGCACCCAGTTCAAACTCACACCGCCCCTGCAATAGAGAGGAATATATGTGGCAGATCCCTTTTGTACCCAGTCCTTCATAGTGATCCTCGTAACACTAATTAAGGAGTTATAGGGAGGCTTATAATTCCTCCCTAGCTTCAAGCTTAACAAAATAGCCCCCCCCACCCCCCCTCCCCCTATCACTTACCAAGATAACAGATCAAACCCTATAGGCAGGAAAGGACTTAATTTCGCCAAACTAATGGGGCGAATGTCTTAAAAATTCAAAACTATTGAGACTAAGCATGAGGGAGAAGGGGTCCAGAAAGGGGTCCAGAAAGGGGTCCAGAAAGGGGTCCAGAAAGCCCCCGATAACCGATAACCGTATATTGATTTCTTAGTAAATTGTGTTGTCCCATATAAATGTTATGGATGCTTAAATAATGTTAGGTGGTGTAATGGTTAGTGTTTAAAAATCTGTGTTTGATAACCCAGGTTCGAATCCCGGTGGATCACATATATGCTTTCATTAATTGCATTGGAGGTGTTTGGTGTTGTGGTGAAATTAATTAAATATAAAATATATCATCAATAATTCCTGTGACATTATTTTTGTATTTTTGACCGAGTGGACCATGGCATATAAATCCCGTGGATTTAATTTATCAGTGGCACACGGATTGGCGGATTTATTGGATCTATATAGTCTTACCGGAATATTGGAGAGAGAGAGAGAGAGAGAGAGAGAGAGAGAGGGGGGGGGGGGAGTAGAAATAATGGAACCCCAAATAAGGGAAAAGAGAACTCAAGAATATTGGAGAGAGAGAGAGAGAGAGAGAGGGGGGGGGGGAGTAGAAATAATGGAACCCCAAATAAGGGAAAAGAGAACTCAAGAATATTGGAGAGAGAGAGAGAGAGAAATTTTTACATTATCAGCACTGAATATTGGAGTCTATGTGTGTGTGTGTGTGTGTGTGTGTAAGAGAGAGAGATATTAACATAAATGTTACATAGGTACACTGGCCACGCAGACGTTACACTCCGAGTAGAAATAACGGAGAGAGAGAGAGAGAGAGATTTACATATATACACTGACCGCACAGACCTTACAATCCAAGTAGCAATAACGAAACCCCAAATATAGGAAAGGAGAAGTCAAGAAGAGAACTGAAGTGAGAGAGAGAGAGATTGAATTTTTTACATTACCAGCACTGAATATTGGAGTCTGTGTGTGTGTGAGAGAGAGAGAGATTTGTTACATTACCAGCACTGAATATTGGAGTCTGTGTGTGAGAGAGAGAGAGAGAGAGAGAGAGAGAGAGAGAGAGAGAGAGAGAGAGAGAGAGAGAGAGAGAGAGAGCACCCCAATATCAAACGAACAAATTTAATGCCCGAATTCTGCCTACATTTTACAGAACACGTATTGCCTTGCGTGTGGTGTGGATTTAGGAGGAACATATATTGGATTCTAAGTTCACATTTTCCGCTGCTAAAATACATGAGGGGTTAAAGGAAGATTTCAACTTAAGTTTTTTGTTTCTTGACCTCTCAAGCCCTATGTGTTTTGATTCTTAGACGTTCGGCCCATTTGTTTGGCCATTTTAACACCTTTCGCCCCATTTCGTTGTCAGTTTTAAGACCTTTCGTGCCATTTAGGTGTCTTCTTTTCCTAGCAAGCGATAGCGAGCCTGTAATTTCAAAGGAACCGGCCTTTGGCCGAGACATTTGCCTACCGAAAAAAATGCACGGTACACATTTATCTTGAAAGGGGGTCAAGGGGGTGTTATTTTAAGCTTGATGGAGGTCTAGGGAACAAACTAAAAACCTCCCCATAAAGGTTAGGATATGTTAGGGTGGGTTTGATTATGTTAGGATAGGTTAAGTTAGGTTAGGATAAGTTAGTTTCGGGGAAGGACACATTAGGATAGGATAGAATAGGTTAGGGTAGATTAAGTTAGGTAAGGTTAGATTAGGATAGGTTAGATTAAATTAGGTTAGGTTAGGTAAGGTCAGCTCATTATAGGTTAGTTTCTGGGAGGGCAGATTAGGATAGGTTAGGTCATTTTAAGTTAGTTTATATTAAGTTACCCTGAAGATGTCTTGGGAGAATCGACGAAAGCTTGGTGTTCCATTGTTCCTACGAGTTTTACCACACACACACACACACACACATGCACATACCTCTCTCTATATATATATTATATATATATATATATAAAAAACAGTGTAGCTTTAAGACCTCAGAGCCCTGGTAAGGTAGGAAGCATATTACATTTTCATATCACACTCCAAGCCACTCGGACATTTTCATACAGATTTTCTCTCCTGTACTAGCAAACGCAAAAATAATGTCCCACCCTAAAGTAATAAATAACCAAGTGGCGTAAAGAAATAGAAACATATTAAAATATATAAAATGCAATAAAATACAATGACACGGTTAATACAAATAAAATGCATTATAGAAACTAAATTATGACGTACCCTCTGTATAAAAATCTAAGGGGTTTATGAAGGGTATACATAATCGTTGGATATACTGATAGTGAATTACCATCAATATACTTTTAAATGGATAGATGGACTCTTTAATTACCCTTACCATACCCATAAATCTAAGGGGTTTATGAAGGGTATACATAATCATTGGATATACTGATAGTGAATTACCATCAATATACTTTTAAATGGATAGATGGACTCTTTAATTACCCTTACCATACCCATAAATATCACATATATCAATACTAAAAATACATTAGCATAAATAATACAATACCACCTTCCGGCCAAGACAGTGTACCTTTAATATCTCGGATCTGGACCAACGTAGTCAGCTTATTGCATTTGTATATCACACTCGGGGCTACACGCATTTTGGGCACAGATTTTCTCCTGTACACACACACACACACACACACACACTCACTCTTTCTCTCTCTCTCTCTCTCACACTCACTCTCACTCTCACACTCTCTCTCTCTCTCTCTCTCTCTCTGTACACTCTGCTAGCCACGGTGGTTGTGTTTTAAGTTTTCAAAGATACAGTGTCTGGAATTCTAATGAAACCGGAGGAATGATCTCAATGGTGGTATATATATATATATATATATATATATATATATATATATATATATATATATATATATATATATATATATAGCATTAAACACATCTGGACCCGACCAACATAGCCCAGCATATTACATTGTATTAACGCCTTCTTGAACACCGGGATTTTGAGAGAGAGAGAGAGAGAGAGAGAGAGAGAGAGAGAGAGAGAGAGAGAGAGAATTAGATAGATAGATAGATAGAGATAAATAGATAGCTAGATAGAGAGAGGCTTGATATATAGATAGCTAGATAGAGAGCCAATAGAGAGAGAGAGAGAGGCTTGATATATTTTTCTATTCTTCTGAACCCAAATGTTCCACTTTTGAGGATCTGTGCATAACCAACATATAATTTATTGGTGAGATATTCCTTTGTGTTACAGGTGAACATGGAAATTGGCGCGATAATCCTGTTAAGAAAAGGTTTAGTGTCTCAAGTGTTTAGCTTAAGTGGACACACACACACACACATGTACACAGACACACACATATACAGATTCACTCACTTTTACTCTTACTCTCAGTCACACTCACTCACTCACTCTCTCTCACTCACTCACTCACTCTCTCTCTCTCACTCACTCACTCTCACTGTAACTCTCACACACTCACTCACTCACTCACTCTCTCTCTCTCTCTCTCTCTCTCTCTCTCTCTCTCTCTCTCTCTCTCTCTCTCTCTCTCTAACCAAATTAAACAGTCTAATACCAGCCCAGAAGAGAGTGCCAAAAGTGGTAGGCATTTACCGGAGATTTAATTGCACCTTTAAATGGGAAATCCTGACTTGCATATAATTTGGGCCCGTCCTGAGAGAGAGAGAGAGAGAGAGAGAGAGAGAGAGAGAGAGAGAGAGAAAGAGAGAGAGAGAGAGAGAGAGAGAGCGGGAGTGTTTGTGTGAGAGAGAATAATTGAGTTTTACAGTGTATGTGTGAGACAGACAGAGTACAAAGGAATACAAAGGAAGTCAAGGAACAACAGGTCTAGCGACCCCTCGAGGTTGCTTGCCCTCTAAATCACTGCTGTTCAAAGAGAGAGAGAGAGAGAGAGAGAGAGAGAGAGAGAGAGAGAGAGAGAGAGAGAGAGAGAGAGAGAGAGAGGTGAGACAGTGAAAAGAATGAAGTGCAAAAGTTAACTCCCTGCCTTCCACCGGGACACTATAAATATTGTTTAGTTTTTCACCTTGCACAAACTAAAATTTATCTCAAACACCCTCTCTCTCTCTCTTTCACACACACACTCACTTTCATTCTCACTGTCAATCACTCACTCTCTCACTCATTCATGTCAAACACTGAATTTCTCTCTCACACACTCACTCACTTTCAAACACACACTCTCACTCTCTCACACTCTCTTAATCTCAAGCACTCTCTCGCTCAAACACACTCACTCTCTCGCTCAAACACACTCACTCTCTCGCTCAAACACACTCACTCTCTCTCTCTAACACACTCACTCTCTCGCTCAAACACACTCTCTCTCTCTCTCTCTCTCTGGTATGTGTGCTTGTACATGCCATAAAATTCTGCAGTAGGCTATAAAAAAAAAAAAAACAAAAAAAAAAAATCGGTGAATATTTTCAAAGCCACCGGTCAGAGGCTAGTTCAAAATTTGAGACTCAAGACTTATGTATGAATATGTATATTATGGATATTTGTACATGGAAGCCTACGATATATATACACACACACACACACACACACACACACACACACACGAACACCCAATGCAACACATACATATACAATCTCTCTCTCTCTCTCACACACACACACACACACACACACACACACACACACACACACACACACACGAACACCCAATGCAACACATACATATACAATCTCTCTCTCTCTCTCACACACACACACACACACACACACACACACACACACGAACACCCAATGCAACACATACATATACAATCTCTCTCTCTCTCTCACACACACACACACACACACACACACACACACACACACACACACACACACACACACACACACACACACACACCTCCCCGTGGCGTAACTGATAGCGCGTCTGGCTCACAACCAGAAGGTCCCGGGTTCGAGACCCGGGCGGGGAAGAGACATTTGGGCAAGTCTCCTAACGGTGTAGCCTCTGTTCACCTAGCAGTATAAATAGGAACCTGGTATAAGTGGACGAAGTTGTGACGTCCCATCTGGGGTTGGTGATCGGTTACAAGGTGAGATGGGTATCGTACTGGTCAACCTAAGCTACTGGTCAACCTAAGCCTTCGGGTGAGACTGGTACCGTAGTGAGAATGGTACCGTACAGATTAACCCTAAGCCTTCGTTTCCAGATGTCGCCAATTGGCTAAAATACAGACTACACACACATCCACAGCCATTCCAACGATACATAAATACTTAACATGCATTTCACGCAATACATTCCCAGTTAAGGAGGCGTGATAATAATGAGCTTAGCTCGCATTGCGTGGATTCCCCTTGACGAACAAGCAACTGAGTAACACACACACACACACTCTTTCCAGATAATAATTTAGGAACCACCTCGTATGTCTACCTGTGACCCAATAAAGGGGATTCCATGTATATAGTCTGTTTTGTTCCGGTAAATTGTCATGTCACCAGAACTACCAATACAGTCATGGTCTCACACACACATACACAAACACACACACACGCACACTTCCCAGATACTAATTTAGGAACCACCTCGTATGTCTACCTGTGACCCAATAAAGAGATTCCATGTATATAGTCTGTTTTGTTCCGGTAAATTGTCATGTCACCAGAACTACCAATACAGTCATGGTCTCACACACACATACACAAACACACACACACGCACACTTCCCAGATAATAATTTAGGAACCACCTCGTATGTCTACCTGTGACCCAATAAAGAGATTCCATGTATATAGTCTGTTTTGTTCCGGTAAATTGTCATGTCACCAGAACTACCAATACAGTCATGGTCACACACACTCACTCTCTTTTACTCTCACACTCACTCTCACTCTCTTTTACTCTCACACTCACTCTTACTCTTTTACTCTCGCACTCATACTCTTTTACTCTCGCACTCATACTCTTTTACTCTCGCACTCATACTCTTTTACTCTCGCACTCACTCTCACTCTCTTTTACTCTCACTCTCATTCTCTTACTCTCACACTCACTCTCTTTTACTCTCACACTCACTCTTTTACTCTCACTCACTCTCACTCTCTTTTACTCTCACACTCACTCTCTTTTACTCTCACACTCACTCTCACTCTCTTTTACTCTCACACTCACTCTCTTTTACTCTCAAACACTCCCTCTCTATTCATTGTAAGTAAATTATACCCTGGAGACCATTTTTAAACTGAATAAAATCGTCTAATAGTAGCCAGATTATAAATAGAAAGGAGGGTACTGAAAGGGTTAACCCTCTCTGTACAGGCGACGTCTTTTTAATTATATTCTAGCTGTATATATTTAAACTACTTTATTCAGCTTAGAAAAGGACCTCCAGCAAGTAACAACCTTCGAAATATCTCACTCAACCCTTATTACCACCACAGATCCTTCTTAAACTGCACAAGATCCTCTAAATAGGCAAAAAGATCTTCTAAATAGGCAAAAAGATCCTCTAAATAGGCAAAAAGATCCTCTAAATAGGCAAAAAGATCCTCTAAATAGGCAAAAAGATCCTCTAAATAGGCAAAAAGATCCTCTAAATAGGCAAAAAGATCTTCTAAATAGGCAAAAAGATCCTCTAAATAGGCAAAAAGATCTTCTAAATAGGCAAAAAGATCCTCTAAATAGGCAAAAAGATCCTCTAAATAGGCAAAAAGATCCTCTAAATAGGCAAAAAGATCTTCTAAATAGGCAAAAAGATCTTCTAAATAGGCAAAAAGATGTCGTCGGTACAGAAAGGGTTAACCCCTTCTGTACCGGCGACGTCTGTTTAATTGTATTGTTGTTATTTAGACGATTTTGTGCAGTTTAAGGGGAGATTTCCACTTGAGTGATTTTTTTCTGGACACCTTTCTCCCTCACGTTTAGCCCCATTGCTTTTGAGATTTTAAGACGTTCGCCCCATTAGTTTGGCGATTTTAAGAACTGTCGCCCCATTTTTGTCAATTTTAAGACTTTTCGTGCCATTTAGGTGTCGACTTTTTCCTGGCGAGCGATAGCGAGCCTGCATTTTAAGAGGAACCGGCCTTCGGCCGATACATTTTTCTACCGAAAAATGTACACATTTATCTTGAAAGGGGTTCTAGGGGGTGTAATTTTAAGCTTGATGGAAGTCTAGGGAACACACTAAAAACCTCCCCTTAAGAAGGACCTGTGGTAATATAAAGGGTTTGGTGAGACAGTTCGAAGGCTGTTTATTGCTGGAGGCCCTCTTTAAACTGAATAATATCGTCTAATAGTAGCCAGAATAAAGTTAAAAGGACGTCACCGGTACAGAAGGGGTTAAGGTAATATGAGTGTGGTAGGAGGGGGTGAAATATGCAAGTTGATCCTTTGGAGTAGCAAAGTTGGAATGGCAAGAGAGAGGGGAGACTGTTGGGGGATAGTGAAGAAGTGTGTGTGTGTGTGTGTGTGTTTGTGTATGTGTGTGTGAATGTGTGTATGTGTGTGCGTGTAAACATAAATACCTTTATATATACAGGTATATATATATTTTTTTTTCTTAGTTTATTACCGATTTGCAAGACTTGACATTTGTCAACGTTAAAGGGCATCTGCCATTTTTCCGACCACTCCAGAGAGAGAGTGAGTGAGTGAGTGTGAGAAAGTGAGAAAAGGAAAGGGGGGGGAGGGGTGAATGGCAAACTAGGGCGATTGGGAAGAAGAGCGATCTGGGTCGTTTATGTGAGAGAGAGAGAGAGAGAGAGAGAGGTACAGTCATAAGGATGGTAGGATAGACTAGTATAGGTAAAATATGTCTCACGACAGGATCATTAATTTGCACTTTCACTAAAAGGGTGTGGCATATATAAATCTCTCTCTCACCCTCCATCCCTCTCTCTCTCTCTCTCTCCCTCCCTTTTTCTCTCTCTCTCTCTCTCTCTCTCTCTCTCTCTCTCCCTCCCCCCCCCCCTCTCACTCTCTCCATCCCTCCCTCCCTCCTCCTCCCTCTCTCTCTCTCTCTCTCTCTCCCCCTCCCTCCCTCCCTCCCTCCCTCTCTCTCTCTATCGGTCTCTTTCTCCCTCCTTCCCTCCCTCCCTCCCTCTCCCTCCCCCCCCCTCCCCCCCCCCTCCCTCTCCCCCACTCCTCTCTCTCTCTCGCTTTCTCTCTCTCTCTCTCTCACACACCATTGTCCCGTGTTCAACAATAGCCCATGGACTTGCTTGAATATCCTTTGGTTGGAAACACATTCACACATCTGAGTCCCTCTTTCATGTGTTGAGATGGATAGATAGATAGATAGATACACAGATCTATCTATCTATCTATCTATCTATCTATATACTCAGGCCCAATTCCCACTTTTCCTTTTTTTTTTGGGGGGGGGGGACTCAAGACAGGGCCAGAACAGGGACAACACAAAACACAACAGAAAACAATGAACACGCAAACACAAAATACACATTCCCACACATCTACTGTAGGTCATCCAGGAGAAGACACAGATAGATAGATAAATAGATAGATAGGTAGGGAAATAGATAGCTTGATAGATAGATGAACTAAGGTAGATACATAGACAAATATATATATATATATATATAGGTAGATAGATAGATAGATGGATACATAGATAAGTAGGATAACATTCATACATCTGGGTTCCTCACTTTCACGTGTTCGTTGGCTGTGGACGGGTGTTAAGAAGAGAAATTGATAGATAGATGGATAGATAGATTGATAGGTAGATAATAGGTAGATAGATATATAGATAGGTAGGTAGATAGATTGATAGATATATAGATAGATAGGTAGATTTGATAGATATATAGATAGATAGGTAGATACATGGACAAATAGATAGATAGATAGATAGGTAGGTGGATAGATAGGTAGGTAGGTAGATAAATGGATAGATAGCCGGCTGAAGGCCAATACTTTCTAAAAATTACAGGTAGTAAATCGACACCTAAATGGCGCGAAAGGTCTTAATTTGACAAAGAAATAATGCGAAAGGTGTCTAAATCGCTTGCTCTCTCTCCCTCCCTCCCACTCTCTCTCTCCACCCCCCCAGGGAAGGAATGGCCCAGTTATAGTCGAGCTACAGCCTACAATTGACACTTACGAGTTTAACACAGACAAATGAACTCCGAACTTTGGGATTTTAACTTTTTCTCTCAAGTCAGCCGGGAGTAGCCATTTCTCTCTCTCTCTCTTTTTTATTTTTTTTCTTATAACTGTCTTGATGGTGTAACGGTTAGTGTTTAAGATCTGTATGTGGTAACCCAGGTTCGAATCCCGGTAGGATCACAGGCTTTCATTTATTTCATTGGGAGATGTTTGGTGTTGGGAGTGAAATTAGTAATTAGATTAATACTCGGTGTCAGCGACTCTAGAGAATATTACGTCCCACTTATATGGCAATAGTTAACAGCATTACCAGCTATAATACGGTTGTAGTAATTTATAAATACATAAAGGCAAATTCAACATAATTTGTATCCATCAGAAACCTACATTAATATGATTTAAAGGCATAGTACTTTTATAATTTTCCTTTACGTATGGAGCAATGAGCTGTTAAGGGATTAACGTTTCGATTACGTGTCGCTAAATCCGCTGTTAACCCCTCTTGTACCGGTGACGCCTTTTAAATTATATTCTAGCTATATTTAGACGATTCTGTTAAGCCCTTTTTAAACTGAAGAAAATCGTCTAATAGTAGCCAGAGTACATTTAAAGAGATAGCAGCTACAGCAAGGGTTAAGGGATAACATTTGCCGCTTGCTGAAAGAAAACGAGTATGGCTGAAAAACCGCTAGATTGGCAACGCTGCTCTACTGAGGACGTCACCGAGTCACTGGGCGGGAAATCCAGAATTGTCGCACCTCGGCCAGGGTAGGAGGCGCCATCTTTATTCCCGATAGTTTTCTTTATTTAGTGCGGTATTGGTGACTAGAACTTTGTTGGGGTGCAATTAGTAGAAATATGCGAGGTGAGTTACTTTAAGGTGTTATTAGAGTGTATTTAACTTAGAAACGTGAAATAACCTAGTGATATATAAGGAGTACAAAGGAAATCAAGCAACAACAGGTATAGTGACCCCCTCTAGGTTGCTTGTCCTCCAAAATACTGAAGATCAAGTGGGTAAGGGAACATTGGAAAGGGAACTACTGCCCTGGAGTTAGTATGTCCGTGGCAGGAATAGGAAGTTAGTAGGGGAACAGATGGGTTAGTAACGAGGGATTATTTTTACGTTGTGGTACCCGCAGAGAGCCGCTTTAGGGCGGCATGATATGCGGGGGTTGTGCATGGGACTAGTGTTTAAGGACAGGATCAGGAGAAGGATTAGGGATTTAATGATTGGTAATCCTAGTTCTAAAAGAGTGGACTGTTTCTGCACCTGTTCAAGGTGAGGGAGGAGCAAGTGTATTATATTAGTATTAGTAAGACTAACGTTGTGGTGAGGGCTGGTCCTTTCCAGAGTGAGGTTTGGCATCCTCTACCCAATCTTAGCTGTTTCTGTCGGTCTCTTTTACTGTCATACTTTTCCTTCTGGGGGCAGGAGGCTAGGAATCCTCCTCCCCTTGTAAAGTTCTCCAACTCGACGAGTCAGATAAATGGGCGAGGGAACGCGAAAGTGGTCCTGGACCCTGAGAATAGGAACTTCAAATGTTGTTTCTGTTCAGGCTCTGTCTTGTGTCGGCCACCCCCAGTAATATAGTATGTGCCTGAGTATATACATACATTTATTTATATATTATATTCGCCAAAATCCGTTCCTAGGAGCTTATAATATCATTACTGTATATTTATTTACTTGTCAGGCCAGTCCCATTTATTTATCTATATATATATATATATATATTTGTATATATATTTATTTACCTCTATATCCGCCTGTCTGCTGTGTCTTCAGTTGCAATATATTTCAACGTCTGCAATTTTTTTTATCGAAACCTTCCATTTTAACTCTGACAGATGAACCTTGGAAGCTGAAATTTATACTTTTTGTCTGGGAAGATATATATATATATATATATATATATTCTAGGTTAGCTATAAGACCAGTTACAAGGTTTGGTGGGTCATAGGTCATAAACCTAAACGACTTTGGAAGCCGACAGGACCTGGCCTATGTTGCTCCTTGTGTTGAGTTACCTCCATACTATCTGGACCTCCCACCCTAGACTCCCAATACAAGGCCTCGGAGGCTGACGGGATATGGCATATGTTACTCCCTGCGTTCAGTTACCTCAATATCACCTCCCACCCTAGACCCAATGGTTATGGTAAAAAAAAAAAAAAAAAAAAAAAAAAAAAAAAAAAACGATCGTCCGAGTTATTATATGGAATCTCTGTTTTATTCCAATTTCAATACAACAATATTTAGTTTTAAATTATCTCCAAGTATTGTATATCAACGCTGAAAAAAAATAGGTATTGTTTGAGTGAGTTTGTTGTTTGTGTGGTCTGACAATGGTTGGGGGAATATAATAGTCTGGGTTGTGGGTTGACTACAGCTCTTACATACACACACACACACACACACACACTACACCTACATACACACACACACACACACACACACACATACACACTCTCTCTCTCTCTCTACACAGTCACGATCACCCACTTTTTTTTTTTTTTTTTTTTTTTTTTCTATATTCCAACTTACTTCCTCTCGGGCATAGGCTGAGAGCCTTAACATTCACCGCTTTACAATGAACAGTGAAGCCCGTGAGGTCTTGTTCCAGTCTAGGGAGTGAGACATGTGAAGCACGTAGAGTACAACGAGCACCTGCCATCTTGCCTTCACATGAGGCACGGTGCTCACTCATGGCCCGAAACGACCCCATCTCTGAAGCCATCTCGTTCCCGTGCTTCACTGTCTCACCCCCTACACTCGGACTCTCACACTTACACACACACAACGCCACCTGTTGAGCAGATAACTCACCAGGCATTGCACCCCTATAGCATATTTTGAATATGGGAATATTCATACAGTGCTATTTAATCAGGGAACAATGAGGGTATTTTATTGACGTTTCGGTGGGCTTGTGGTAATGCACTGATACTAGGTACAGCACAAATTCCATCCCAATAATATCTTCCCATTGATACATCGGGATTTGAACCCGGGACCTTTGGATTACCAGGCCAGTGGCAAGACCACTCCACCACACCACTTAGGCCTACATGGTGTGGTAGGGATTACTTACACACACACACACACATATCACACACACACACACACACACATGCATACACATACACATATACACACTTTTTTTAGACTATCAATCATACTCTCTCTGCTGTAATATATTCAAGAAACATTGATATATTTTTCTTTCAAAGTGACAAATGGGAACTAAATGTTTGTCTTTCAATCTGTGTGTGGGTATGTGTGTGCGTGTGTGAAAATAATGATAATTGGTTTATTAATTTATTTATTTAGAGAGAGAGAGAGAATGGGAGAGAGTGTGAGTAAGTAAGTCAGTGAGTGACAGTGAAAGTAGCCCTGTGTGTGAGAGAGAGAGAGAGAGAGAGAGAGAGAGAGAGAGAGAGAGAGAGAGAGAGAGAGAGAGAGAGAGAGAGAACAAACAAGCGAGAGAGAAAGTGTGTGTGTGTGTGTGTTATTTTTAGGGCCTTTTAGCCTAGTTTCTATTTCCCTTGTATCTTCGTATAAGCGTTTTAGTTTTGTGGGATGACTGATCTAGACACAAATCCTTAACCATTTTTGTGGGATGACTGATCTAGACACAAATCCTTAACCATTTTTCTGGTGTGAGAACAATACCGTTTGATAAATAACCGGGGGTGGAAGAAATCCCAATTTTTTTGTTTAATAAAGTGTTTGTGTTTTTTTATTATTTTGTTTATTAAACTTTTCAGTGGGTAGACGTCCATCCTAAACTGAATACAATCGTCTAATAGTTGCCAGAATGTAATGAAAAGGACGTCATGAGTTAACGATATTAGTATTGTTGTTATTATTATTATTAAATTATTATTATTATTATTATTATTATTATTATTATTATTATTATTATTGTAATTGTATATTGAATTTTGTTTTTTATAGGACAGTTTCGACATGTTCCTCTCCAGTATTCAGATGGATTCATGGCTATAAAAATCTTGGTCATGTTGGTATAATTTTCTCCTTTAAATCTTATGTTCAGAAAATGGGGGGGGGGTCTCTCTATCTCTCTTACTCACTCTCAATCACTCTTTCTCTCTCTCACTCAATCACATACTCACTCTCTCTCTCTCTCTCTACTAGAAATAGGTAACATTTGTGTAGCCAGTATCTAAATATTTGTCACTCTCTCACACACACACACACACTCTCTCTATCTCTCTCTCACCCATATAACACTTCCATGTCTCCTATTTTTTCCCCTACACATGTCAAGCCTCCCTCAATTTTTCACGTATATCTTGTCCGGAGGGATTGGTGGGTGAGGTGATGGTGGAGGGGGGATGAAACGTTTTGGTGTGTCATCCTTCGTTTTATGAAATGTTTTTGCAAGTCGTCTTTTTCTGCCTGTGTATGTGTCTGTGTGTGTGTGTGTTTTTTTTTTAAATGTTTTTCGTGATGTCATACGATCGTTTTTTTTCCCATCAATTTGTTTTCAGGTAATTGTGGTCTGGCATCTTCATTACTAAAGTTATATATCATTTCAATATCTTGAATTCGTAGACGATTATTACGCCATCCTTGATTTTGGCTCTGTCACTCTTGCAACTCTGGGGGAGGCACTCGTCACAGGCAGTTTATATATATTATAGTCTTTTGTCTAGAGCACTTGACTATCCACACAGCCAGATGAATAATTCACGCTACTTAATTACAAACTGTTTTCTATGCAAGAGGAGGGAGAAAATTGTGGGCTCCCTTGACAATAATGACCTGATGAGCGACTCGTCCCTTCTGTTCTTATATTTTTCTTCTGCTGACCTGCGACTTTTGCCTGGAGAAGTGAAGCGGTTAATTTAAATGGGTTATGTAGTTTATTTGATTAGAACTGTTTTCTGTGCAACAAGGGGAGCGAGACAATTGTTAGTTAATCCAGTATCACACGAGCACTAATTCCCTCAACACTGGTCTGGCAGCTTATGAGGTTAACATTTAGAATATTTCGGTCACCTAAATTCATCTACCATCAGTCTAGTTTCCGATACCAGTGCAAAGTAATCCAGAAATTTGCCAGACAAATGTTGATCATCGAATGTTGACTATAAAAGCTCTCGTGTGATACCGGTTTAACGTTGGCAGTTATAAACCTAATGAGCGACTTGCCCCTTCTGTTGCTGTTTCTCCTGAGACTGGCATTCAACGTTTACCATGTTCCAGTGCTCTTTACTTGAGGATTGTCTTGTATTCCTCTAGGGATCCTAATGGCTGTTATCTTGCCAATACAATACCTTCGTTTGAACTCTAACAAGCATACCTAACAACCACCAATATCAATGGTTTTGTACTGACTTGTTACAGAAAATTAAAGGGGTACTATTCAAGATCATCTAATATTGAATACGGTTTTTAACGTCATAATATTATACAGTAAAGTGTTTTACTGTTATTTTATTATTATTATTATTAGTATTAGTATTATTATATATATATATTTATATATTTTTTTTTTTTTTTTTTTTTTTTATCTTAAAGCGTATCTACTGAACCTGTTGAGTTATGTACGAAATTTGAATATAATTATTTTCTATGTAAGGGGAGGAGGGATAATTGTTGGTTCCCTTGCCAGGATAATGACCTGATGAGCGACTCGCCCCTTTGCCTGGAGAACTGAAGAGGTTAATTCAAATTCACTATGTGCGCTATGCTATTTAATTAAGGTGTTTTCTCTGCAAGGGGAGCGAGGGAAATTATTGTTATATAAGGTTACACACATTCGAATCTAAACACGAGGGAGAAGGGGGTCCCAAACAAATAAAATAACCCTTAACTTACCTATCCTCTGTAGCAGTAACGGGTTGTAGGTCATGTAGCCAGGTAATAGGTCCGGGTGGTCTGGGTGGTGCTTGTACCCAACAGGTCAGTAACAGACGGGAACCAGCCTCCACATATACCTCACTGGGGCCGGGGATCACCGCCCCCCCTACTGTGGAGCAGAGAAACATAAGAAGGGGGGTTAATATACATTGATAATGGCTTTACTGTGGAGCAGAGAAACATAAGAAGGGGGGGTTAATATACATTGATAATGGCTTTACTGTGGAGCAGAGAAACATAAGAAGGGGGGTTAATATACATTGATAATGGCTTTACTGTGGAGCAGAGAAACATAAGAAGGGGGGTTAATATACATTGATAATGGCTTTACTGTGGAGCAGAGAAACATAAGAAGGGGGGTTAATATACATTGATAATGGCTTTACTGTGGAGCAGAGAAACATAAGAAGGGGGGTTAATATACATTGATAATGGCTTTACTGTGGAGCAGAGAAACATAAGAAGGGGGGTTAATATACATTGATAATGGCTTTACTGTGGAGCAGAGAAACATAAGAAGGGGGGTTAATATACATTGATAATGGCTTTACTGTGGAGCAGAGAAACATAAGAAGGGGGGTAATATACATTGATAATGGCTTTACTGTGGAGCAGAGAAACATAAGAAGGGGGGTTAATATACATTATGATAATGGCTTTACTGTGGAGCAGAGAAACATAAGAAGGGGGGTTAATATACATTGATAATGGCTTTACTGTGGAGCAGAGAAACATAAGAAGGGGGGTTAATATACATTATGATAATGGCTTTACTGTGGAGCAGAGAAACATAAGAAGGGGGGTTAATATACATTGATAATGGCTTTACTGTGGAGCAGAGAAACATAAGAAGGGGGGTTAATATACATTGATAATGGCTTTACTGTGGAGCAGAGAAACATAAGAAGGGGGGTTAATATACATTGATAATGGCTTTACTTGCTTGAAGCTAGAGGAGATGCGTGTATTGCATCGGTCTGTGTAAAAACAAAATAATTAATTACTGCATTGCTGCGGGGAATGTACAGGCACGTCCTGGCAATGTCCTGCAATTTAAAGCTTTGGCACGTCTGCCGCAGCACTGAGGGTCTGTGGTGGGCCCTGGTGGGGTCTCACGAGATATATTCAGTGTTGCCAAAGGCAAATGTAGTGTGACATTGCTAATTGTTAGCAAATATTGCCGATGTCTGTAGTAACGCTGCGGGTCAACCCTGTGAGCTACAGAGCTAGTTTTGGTGTAATTTGAAAACCCTTTTCTTCTAGTATGTTGCTGCAAACATTTCATTTCATTCAGGCACTTGCTTAAGCAATCAGGAGTGCCGGAATGAGCCCTATTCTAGCGGTAATATGCCCGCACTGATTGGGTTAACAAGTCTTTGTCAAGATATGTATTTGGTTACTAGCATAAATGGTTAACTTTTAGCTAATCATATATAAATCCACGGTACCGCACTCCCTTCATTAAGAGCTCCCAGGAGTTTGATCACTCACAAGATGGTATATAAATCCACGGTACCGCACTCCCTTCATTAAGAGCTCCCAGGAGTTTGATCACTCACAAGATGGTATATAAATCCACGGTACCGCACTCCCTTCATTAAGAGCTCCCAGGAGTTTGATCACTCACAAGATGGTATATAAATCCACGGTACCGCACTCCCTTCATTAAGAACTCCCAGGAGTTTGATCACTCACAAGATGGTATATAAATCCACGGTACCGCACTCCCTTCATTAAGAGCTCCCAGGAGGTTGATCACTCACAAGATGGTACATAAATCCACGGTACCGCACTCCCTTCATTAAGAGCTCCCAGGAGTTTGATCACTCACAAGATGGTATATAAATCCACGGTACCGCACTCCCTTCATTAAGAGCTCCCAGGAGTTTGATCACTCACAAGATGGTATATAAATCCACGGTACCGCACTCCCTTCATTAAGAACTCCCAGGAGTTTGATCACTCACAAGATGGTATATAAATCCACGGTACCGCACTCCCTTCATTAAGAGCTCCCAGGAGTTTGATCACTCACAAGATGGTATATAAATCCACGGTACCGCACTCCCTTCATTAAGAGCTCCCAGGAGTTTGATCACTCACAAGATGGTATATAAATCCACGGTACCGCACTCCCCTTCATTAAGAGCTCCCAGGAGTTTGATCACTCACAAGATGGTATATAAATCCACGGTACCGCACTCCCTTCATTAAGAGCTCCCAGGAGTTTGATCACTCACAAGATGGTATATAAATCCACGGTACCGCACTCCCTTCATTAAGAGCTCCCAGGAGTTTGATCACTCACAAGATGGTATATAAATCCACGGTACCGCACTCCCTTCATTAAGAGCTCCCAGGAGTTTGATCACTCACAAGATGGTATATAAATCCACGGTACCGCACTCCCTTCATTAAGAGCTCCCAGGAGTTTGATCACTCACAAGATGGTATATCAATATAAACACCATATGAGGAGGAACACTTTATTGACAACGTTTCGCATATAAGCTTCATTAGAACGTTGTCAATAAAGTGCTCCTCGTCACAAGGCCTTTATATTCATTCTGTCTACTGTCCTAAGTTTATTTATATCAAGATAGTGTAGCCTCAGACTAAAAACTGCACACACGGCAGAGATATGTGCTCTACTGCTCGAAATAAACAGATTATTACTATTATTATTATTATTAGTATTATTGTTGTTGTTATTATTATTATTATTATTATTATTATTATTATTATTATTATTATTAGTAGTAGTAGTAGTAGTAGTAGTAGTATTATTCCTGCTGGGTTGGCTTGCCAGGGTTCGCAGCAAGTATAATTTGCATCCTCTCTCAGATTCACATTCATTAGATGGACTTATGGGAATGGTATTGGCAGGAGGAGGAACGGCAGGATATTGAGTATCTACACAGACTTTAGGATCCATTTTAGATAAATACTTCGTTAAAATATAGCCTATTATATTTGCAATAGTTTATAAATCCTTCTCCATCCATTTATTAAAGTTGTTTATAACATTGGTTTGTCCCTCACAGCTTAATAGTAGCCTATACAACAAAAGGAGATGAAGAACTCTCAAACGATCCTGATAGCTGTTCCCTAATGGCTGGAAACAGCTTTGTGATGTGGCTTAAACTATTAGTATTACGAGAGAGAGAGAGATAGATAGATATAGGTCTATAAATAGAGGGAGAGAGAGAGAGAGAGAATAAAGACACTACAGATTGAAGATAGTAAAGAAAGTACTCCAACTTCAAAGGCCTCAGAAATCCGCTGAATAAGACTTCTGAGTGTGTGTGGAAAGAGTGTGTGTGTGACTGGGTGTGTGTGTGTGAGTGACAGATAGATAGATAGATAAGGTTTACAGATAGATAAATACAGAACGAGAGAGGGAGAGATAGAGGGAGGGAGAGATAGCAGTAAAGCATGTGTGTGTGTGTGTGTGATATATAGATAGATAGATAGATAGAGAATGATACGGAGAAAGAAAGAAAGAGAGATATTTAAATTGATGAAGGGTTGAGAGGGAAGTGGAGGTTGTGTGTGAGAGAGAGAGAGTGTGTGAGTGAGTGAAAGATAGATAGATAGATACTGAAGATAGAGAGAGAGAGAGAGATCTAAATTGATGGAGGGTTGGAAGGATGGGGAAAGTTGACAAGATCCAGTGATATAAATGGAACGATATACAGACAGATTGATTAATAGATATATAGATGGACTGCGTGTGTGTGTGAGAGAGAGAGAGAGAGCGTTTGTGTATGTGTTTGTGTGTGTGTGAGAGAGAGAGAGCGTTTGTGTATGTGTTTGTGTGTGTGAGAGAGAGAGAGCGTTTGTGTATGTGTTTTTTTTTTGTGTATGTGTGAGATATCGTTTGTGTATTTGTGTGTGTGTGTTTGTGTATGTGTGTGTGTGTGTGTGAGAGAGAGAGAGAGTAAAACTAGCATTCCCTGGCAATATTTCTCATGATAGAACCTCCTTGAAAATTGAAATGACGAAGGTGAAATTACTTGTACCCGAAATGACTTATAGACGATCTTAGTTGTAGGCGAACTTCCATTGTGGCGAT
>CM064515.1:29305735-29433235 GCA_032716605.1 Paralithodes platypus
AAGATATAGAAACCTTGAAGAGATAGAAACCTTGAAGAGATAGAAACCTTGAAGAGATAGAAACCTTGAAGAGATAGAAACCTTGAAGAGATAGAAACCTTGAAGAGATAGAAACCTTGAAGAGATAGAAACCTTGAAGAGATAGAAACCTTGAAGAGATAGAAACCTTGAAGAGATAGAAACCTTGAAGATATTGAAACCTTGAAGAGATAGAAGAGAGGCGAAACGAGTAACTACGCCCCAACGGGGGTGGGGGGGGCTAAATAATCAGAGGCAGGGAACGGCGCGCGCCTTAAGGGGAGATTTCCACTTGAGGGATTATTTGCTTTACCCCCTGCTCCCTCATGCTTAGCCCCATTGCTTTTGAGATTTTAAGACGTTCTCCCCATTAGTTTGGCGATTTTAAGAACTTTCGCCTTATTTATGTCACTTTTAAACCCTTTCGTGCCATTTAAGTGTTGATTTTTTTCCTGGCGAGCGATAGCGATCCTGTAATTTAAGAGGAATCGGCCTTCGGCCGGGAAATTTTTCTACCGAAAAATGTACACATTTATCTTGAAAGGGGGTCAAGGGGATGTAATTTCAAGCTTGATGGAAGTCTAAGAAACAAACTAAAAACCTCCCCTTAACTTACGACCTGGGTACGACAGCTGGGGGGGGGGGGGGAGGTAGTTATGACGCGCCTTATTATCAGCTGGGCGGGGTTGGGGGGGGGGAGTCGTAACCCTTCTATAGACCCCCATTGGTTGTCTGAATGATTGGGGTTGATATTACTTGTTAGCCTGATTGGCGGTCACTGTAATACCCTTTGATTGGTGGTCACTGTAATACCCTTTGATTGGTGGCCACTGTAATACCCTTTGATTGGTGGCCACTGTAATACCCTTTGATTGGTGGTCACTGTAATACCCTTTGATTGGTGGCCACTGTAATACCCTTTGATTGGTGGTCACTGTAATACCCTTTGATTGGTCACTGTAATACCCTTTGATTGGTGGTCACTGTAATACCCTTTGATTGGTGGTCACTGTAATACCCTTTGATTGGTGGTCACTGTAATACCCTTTGATTGGTGGTCACTGTAATACCCTTTGATTGGTGGTCACTGTAATACCCTTTGATTGGTGGTCACTGTAATACCCTTTGATTGGTGGTCACTGTAATACCCTTTGATTGGTGGTCACTGATTTATTAATTTCACTCCCAGCACCAAACATGAAAGCATGTGATCCTCCCGGGATTCGAACCTGGGTTACCAAATACAGATCTTAAACACTCTAACCATTACACCATCAAGACAGTTAAAGGTTAAGTACATGACTGCGATTTGATATCCATTTATCGATTATTGGATATCAATCTAATCATGAAACAGATGTTTCTCTTCTAAATTACGGGTGGATGGGACTCGTTAGCCTTGGTCGGCAACTCATCTAGGGGAGACAACCTTATACAAATCCGGGTGGATGGGACTCGTCAGCCTTGGTTGGCAACCTGTCTAGGGGAGTAAACCTGATACAAATCCGTACTGCTTACCTAAGGGTAAGGCAGGTTAGTGGATGGATTAGCCGAATACCATTGTAGAAAAATAGTGCTAACAAGATGCACAGAGGGCCTCGGAGTCGGACGGATCCTAAGTTAGGTGGTCAATCCTGTAAGTCCTTCACTAAACTGGCTCGGGTTGTCCCTCTCACAGGGAATAGGTCCGCTTGGGGGCATTCTGTGTATGGTCACCCTCGTAAGGGGAGTAAGGCGTCCGGCAATAGAGAGATAGATAGAGAAATCAATAAAAGCGCAGAATTTAGAAAGCGAGATTTAGCGGAATACTCGAAAAAGGGTGTGTGTGTGTGTGTGGGGGGGGGGGGGGGGGGGGAGTTGGTAAGCAATAGCGAGTCTGTAATTTGTGAGAAATCTGCCTTCGGTCGGGAAACTTGGTCTACCGAGAAAAAAAACACAAATTTAGCTTGACGGGGGTCTTGTTGGCCATTGTTTAGTTTGAAATACATCTGGGAAGGCGTCTTTGTTAGCCTAGTGGACAGACTAAAATCAATTGCTCGGAAATGGCAGAGCAAGGACAATCCTCCATAATTATAACACACAATATCATGATAACCTGCAAGACGTCGGATCAGATAGTGCTAACGAATGCGTTTTTCAAAAAGATATGTCTATAATCATTGAAATAACTAGGAGAGAGAGAGAGTTTGTGTGTATGTGAGTGATGTTTACATAGATTTACATAGCTACACTGACCACCTAGACTTTGCGATCCCAGCGAGGTGGTCAGGACTTGATTCTAGTAGAGATAGCTAACCCGTGAGTAAGGGAAAGTGGAAGGAAAGGATAGCAAAGAAGAAGGGTCTCTCCCCACCCTCTGGGGAGAGAGAGAGAGAGAGAGAGAGAGAGGAATGAGGGAATGGAGAAAGTTGGGGAACTGAGAAAATTAAAAATAGCTTTCTTTTGCCAAGTTCTTGCGAGTGGGCGAGGAATTAGGGAGCAGAAAATAAAGATAGGCAGCGAAAAAGGTGGAGAGAGAGAGAGAGGGAGATGGAGAGAGAGATATAGATTTACATAGATACACTGACCACACAGACCTTACGATCCCAGCGAGGTGGTCAGGACTTAATTCTAATAGAGATAGCAACCCTCAGAGAAAGTGGAAGGAAAGGATAGCAAAGATGAAGTTGAGAGAGAGAGAGAGAGAGAGAGAGAGAGAGAGAGAGAGAGAGAGAACATTGAGAGACTGGGAAAGAGAAATAGGTGTTCAAGCGAGAACCCATCTGAAAATGTTGGTAGTGTTTGTAGTGCAATGCTTCCCCTGAGTGGAGAGGCTGGCTGGCTAAGTAATTGTGGTGGTTCTGGTGGTGGTTGTGGTTGTGGTGGTTGTTGTGGTGGTGGTGGTGGTGATTTTGGTTGTTGTGGTGGTGGTTGTTGTGTTTCTGGTGGTGGTGGTTGTGGTGGGTGTTGTTGTGGTGGTGGTGGTGGTTGTTGTTGTGTTGATTATGGTAGTTGTGGTGGTGGTTGCTGTGGTAGTTATGGTGGTTGTGTTTCTGGTGGTTGTTGTTTGGGTGGTTGTGTTTATGATTATGGTTGTTGCTGGTGGTCGGTGTGGTTATGGTTGTTGATGTGGTTGTGGTGGATGTTGTTGTGGTGGTGATTTTGATTGTGGTGGTGGTGGTTGTGGTGGTGATTTTGATTGTGGTGGTGGTGGTTGTGGTGGTGGTTGTTGTGGTGGTGGTGGTGGTTGTTGTGGTGGTGATTTTGATTGTGGTGGTGGTTGTGGTTGTGGTGGTGGTTGTTGTGGTGGTGGTTATGGTGGTGGTGATTTTGATAGTGGTGGTGGTTGTTGTGGTTGTGGTGGTGGTGGTGGTTGTGGTGGTGATTTTGATGTGGTTGTTGTTATTGTGGTTGTTGGTGTTGTAGTTTTGGTGGTTGTTGTGGTGGGTGTTCTGGTTGTGGTGGTTGTTATTGTGGTAGTTGTGTTGCTGGTGGCTGTTGTGGATGTTGTTGTTTGGGTGGTTGTGTTTATGATGGTTGTGGTGGTTGTTGCTGTGGTAGTTGTTGTGGTGGTGGTTGTTGCTGTGGTAGTTATTGTGGTGGTGGTTGTTGCTGTGGTAGTTGTTGTGGTGGTGGTTGTTGTTGTGGTAGTTATTGTGGTTGTTGTACAACAACCATTCCTGATTTTGCAAAGGAACAAATTTAGATTTTTGGGAATTTGCTACTGCAAATTTGCATAATACATACTATGTAATACGCGAGGGAGTTTAATTCAATGTACGGTAGCGCTAATAAGTCATGTCTCAGCTGTCTTTGTGTTTGTTTCTCTCTGCTGTATTAATGTCTGTCAGATGTTGAATAGGGTGGGTAAGTGTAGGGACATGTTTGTATATCTCACTCAAAATGAAGAAATCCTGTTTAGATATGGCTGATACCAATTATTGAACAAACTATACATGGTGCCGAGACATCACTTATTAGGCCGACTGTACACTCGGATACCATAGTCTCTAGCCCACTCATAAATATTCCTGGACTTCACTTATTTCCGAGTATGGAAGTATATCTCTGGAAGTCAATTTAATAATTTAATTTTCTATAAATCAACTACAAAAATATATATACTATTTATTGAAACGCAACTTCTATACACAAATCAATCCTTTAATTGCATACCAAAAGTTATAGGGGGTCCACGAATGTTTATGAGTGGGCTAGAAACTATGGTATCCGAGTGTACAGTCGCGCTAATAAGTGAATCCTCGGCACCAATTATGTTTTGATCAATAATTGGCATCAGCAATATTTACACATGATTTCTTCTTTTTTAAGTGAGATATACCAACATGTTCTAACACTTACCCACCCTATTCAACATCTGACAAACATTAATACAGCCCAGAGCGAGCCAAACGTAATGACAGCTGGGATGTGACTTATTAGCGCGACCGTACATACATACATATTTACATATATATATACATACATACATACTTACATATATATATACATACATACTTACATATTCTCCTCCCAATTCAATTCTTGCTCGCTCTCGTTTTCTCTGCCATCCTCCTCTTTAATTCCCTCGTTTTCTATCCAATTTCGCCAAGCCTGCAATGGACGGCTATTTTAAACTACCCAAAAAGCTCCGGATGGCATTTAATTATTAGCAAACTGAACCCGGAGTTAGAATGTATAGTATGGGAAGGGGGGGGGGGGGGGGCTTGTGGTTCTGGTAGTTGGGTTTTGAGGTGGTTGTGGTAATTGTGGTGTAATGGTTATGGTTGTGGTTGTTGGGCTTGTGGTGTGATGGTGGTTGTGGTTGTGTGGTTTAAGGTGGGATTTTTTTTTTTTTTTTTTTTTTTTTTTTTTTTTTCGGTACTTGGGTGATACATGTTTTGTGTAGGTGCAGCTATGACTGAAAATGGTGGAACATATGTATTAAGGGAAGGTGTTCTCTCTCTCTCTCTCTCTCTCTCTCTCTCTCTCTCTCTATCTTCTTGCTTCTGTCCTCCTCTTCTCTCTCTCTCTCTCTCTCTCTCTCTCTCTCTCTCTCTCTCTCTCTCTCTCTTCCCTTCTCTCGCTCCGTCCTCTTTAAACACCCCTCGCCAGCCCTCTCTCCAGCTCTCACTACCGCTCTTACACAACCTGGAATTATCGAACCTCCTCTCCACTGTATAACCTATATCTATACAACCTTCTTTGTTTATCTTTATACAACCTGGATATATCGAACCTTCTTTATTTATCTTAAGGAGTTCACCGGTTTTTTTTTTATCGTTCTCTCCTTTTATCTCTTTCCCTAGCTTGTATCCATTCGGCCCCATTCATCCAACTGTTTTATGACGTTTATATATATATATCTATCTATCTATCTATCTATCTATCTATCTATCTATCTATCTATCTATCTATCTATCTATATATATATATATATATATATATATATATATTATAAGCAGAGAGAGAGTGAGAGTAGGGAGTTGAGGTAGGAAATTATGGAAAGCGGAGGGATGGAGAGGGAGAGAAAAAACAAGATTTATGAAGCTGAGAGAGAGAGAGAGAGAGAGGGAGGGAGAGGGAGGGTGGAGGAGGGGGATACACTACGCTATAAGGCTAATATATATATTATATATAGATATATATATATAGATATATATATATATATATATTATATATTATATATATATCTTATATAGATATATATATTTATATGTATATATATATATATATTATATATATATATATATGTATATATATATGTATATACAGTATATATACTGTATATATATAATTCGAGCTAACTAAGGACAAAAAATATTTATAAAAATTAGGATGGGGAAGGAGAGAGAGAGAGAGAGAGAGAGAGAGAGAGAGAGAGAGAGGGTGGGGGGGGGGGGGTAAGAGGCCTGAGGGAGACAGTACCAACTTAAAGAGTAGAAAACAAGAAAGCTATACAAAAGAGAGAGAGAGGATGTTGGTCGGAAGGAAGAGCTGAGCTGGAGAGGGCATAAACATTGTGTTACGAACGAACGATGGCTAGAGTAAAGTAGGAGAGTAGAGAGTTTTGGATAGAGGAAGAATAAGTTGAGAAATGGGAAGTACAGTAAAAGATACAAGTACTTGGGCTCAACCAAGTTGCTCCATTGTTTGTTGAAGACATTTATGATTTTTAGGTTTTGTACTGCAATATTATTGTTATTAGTAGTAGTAGTATTGTTTACTTGGATTCTGATATTAAAAATAAATTACCAATACAAAAATATTATTAAAATAATAATAATAATAATAATAATAATTATACAAATATTAATAACAATGATAATAATAATAATGATAATAATAAATATATTAATAATAATAATGGTATTATTATTATTATTATTATTATTATTATTATTTTTATTATTATTTATATTAATACAAACTGTAAGATTATAATCAAGACCTGGACTGAAGCCCATGTAGGATGCCTAAAGAGAAACCCGTGTGTGTGTGTGTGTGTGTGTGTGTGAATGTGTAGGTGTGTGTGTGTGGGAGTGTTTATGCGTGTGTGTGTCTGTGTGTGTATACCAAATAATATCCCATTATCTCACTAAATTCTCTATATTATTACACGAAAGAAAAAGAAAACAAAAACAAATAGAAAAGTGGGGATTGGGCCTGGGTAAATAAATAGATAGATAGATAGATAGATAGATATATATATATTACACGAAATAATTATAAATCTTCGAAGGGATTTTTGCGAGTCGAATTTTGTGTTGGGAATTAACCGTTTTCATTGATTAAGGTCCTTCCTAATCTGTATAAAATCGTCTAGTGTTAGCAAGAAAAGACCATGTTCTAGCAAGATATACAGAGGAAGTTAAGGGAGCCCACCTCGCTTTTTTTCTCTTTCTCTCCCTCTCTCTTTGGCTTGTATCCATTCGGCCCTATTCAGCCTACTGTTTTAAGACTCTTACCCTCATCCAGGTGTCAATATTTTCCTGGTGAGCGGTAGTAAGCCAGCATATATATGTTTTGACAGCAGGCTAATTTTGTAAATTTTTCGATAGAAAAATTTCTCCGGCGAGGCCGGATTACTCCATACAATGCTGGCTCGCTATCACTCGCCAGGAAGAAATCGACACCTGGATGGGGATATACGTCTTAAAACTTTTGGCTGAATGGGGTCGAATAGATACAAGCCAGGGAAAGAGAGAAAAGGAGAGAAGAAAAAAAAAGCCGGTGACCCTCCTTAACCCTTCTTTAGCGGGGCCCGACTTAAGTCCGTATGGAGAAGAAAGGACTATGTGGCGGGGCCCGACTTAGTCTGTGTGCAATTTTGGCGCAATATTGGCTCTGAGAGAGAGACGAGCGACGGGAGGAGCATAGGTTGCCTCATGACCTCTCGCCACGGTTGCCGTGGGCCTACTGACATATACTACACACACATCCACCCTCCCTCCCTCGCTACACACGTAATTATGTAATGAAATGACCGTATTTTAGCGATTTTGCCCTTCGATTGCACGATCGTTGCAAGACAACCAGTGATCGTAGAAGGATGGTTCAGGTGTCATTGGAAAGCTCAATTAACGCCCTTTCAGGGATACATAATTGTATTACGCTCTGGTTCTTGTTTATGCATGAAAAAGAGCACGGAATTAAGCTCGTTTAGGGTAAAACCACCCGCTTGGCAGGTAGTAGAATTTACCGACCTAGCCGCTCGTTGAGTGTTAAGAGGGACGGTTGAAGGGGAACTAAGAGGTCTACTTGAAGGAGGAACCCGAGGATTATTTCAAGGGGGCATATTAAGAGGGATTTTTAACCACTTCAATCGGATGTGGGGTTTTTCTTGTATTTTTGTTTTAACTGTATTATTATTATTATTATTTTTTTTTTTTCTATATTCCAACTACTCCCTCTCGGGCATAGCCTGATAGCCTTTACACTCTACCGCTGAACACGGTGAGGCCCGTGAGGTCTTGTTCCAGAATAGGGAGTGAGACACGCGAAGCACCCCGGCTCGAAGCAATCCCATCTCTGAAGCCGCCTCGCCTCCGCGTTTCACAGTCTCATCCACCACACTCGGACCCTCACTCTCAGAACGCCACCTATTGAGCAATTAACTCACTAGGCATTGCCCCCCTGTAGCATATTTTTGAATATGGGAATATTCATACAATGCTATTTTAATCAGGGAACAATGAGGGTCTTTTTTTGGCATTTCGGTGTGCTGTGGTAATGCACTGATACTAGGTACAGCACAAATTCCATCCCAATAATATCTTCCCATTGACATATTGGGATTCGAACCCGGGTCCATTGAATTACCAGTCCAGTGGCAAGACC
Source organism: Paralithodes platypus (assembly GCA_032716605.1). NCBI lineage: Eukaryota > Metazoa > Arthropoda > Malacostraca > Decapoda > Lithodidae > Paralithodes > Paralithodes platypus. The sequence goes on from CM064515.1 coordinate 29,314,073, forward strand.
ACTCCGCCATACCTAAAGTAAGGGGGGTCACCTGCTTTTTTTATCTTTCTCTCCAGAATAGGGGAGGGAGTGTGTTAAAAGGCGGGTGCCCCCCACTCTCCGTAAGGGAGGGGGTACCAGTATACATTGAGAGAGCTCCGAAGAAGAAACATTGATTATTTTAATAGCGTTAGAAGAGTGAGAAAGATGCAACATTGCGGCGTGTAGAGAACGATTGTAGGGAATTAGTGTGGGGAGTTGATGAGACGAAATACTTTTGACTCTACCCTTTCGAGAACTGCTGTATGGGGGGACGCTCCCCATACATGTGAACAATACTCGATACATCGGCGCACTGTGCCCTAATACAGAGCAAGAAGTTGTACGGGGGTAAGGAACCCACGGAGACGGTTGAGCATACCTAACTTCTGAGAAGCTGTTTTAGCAAGAGTGGCAATATGATCTTCAAAAGAAAGGCTCGGCTATGGAATGTTCTCTGGAAATCTAAGGAATATAATACTCGATTAATCCCTTGGCTTCCAAAGTTCCTTCGTAAGCTGTACTGTATAATGCCGTCTATATGTAGTCAAAAATGGGAAGAAATGCTTCCTCAAATGCTGAAGGGTTAAAAAATTGAAAATTGAAGATAATATTTGAAACTCAGAGGAATATTTCAAGAGGAACCAAGAGGGGTATTTTAAGAGGATCCAAGAAGAATATTTCAAGAGGAACCAAACTGAGTATTTCAAGGGGAACCAAGACGAACCAAGAGGAATATTTCAAGAGGAACTAAGTGGAATATTTCAAGAGGAACCAAGATGAGTATTTCAAGAGGAACCAAGAGGAATATTTCTAGAGGAACCAAGTGGAGTATTTCAAGATGAACCAAGAGGAATATATCAAGAGGAACCAAGGGGAATATTTCAAGAGGAACCAAAAGGAATATTTCAAGAGGAACCAAAATGAGTATTTCAAGGGGAATCAGGAGGAACCAAAAGAAATATTTCAAGAGGAACCAAAATGAGTATTTCAAGAGGAACCAAGAGGAGCCAAGATTAGTATTTCAAGAGGAACCAAGAGGAATATTTCAAGAGGAACAAGAGGAGTATTTCAAGAGGAACCAAGAGGAGTATTTCAAGAGGAACCAAGAGGAGTATTCCAAGAGGAGTATTTCAAGAGGAACCAAAAGGAATATTTCAAGATGAACAAAGAGGAGTATTTCAAGAGGAACCAAGATATTTCAAGAGGAATATACTTAGACTACAGATGTTCACCACCACTACATAAGTTCACCACCACTACTGAAGTTTACAACCATTACTGAAGTTCAAGAGACTGCTCAATAAAGAAAATGGAGCACCAAAGTTAATTAAAAGGGTTAACTTAACTAGAGACCTGAAGGGGAACTCGAAGGAGGTAGACTCTTAACGTATTATGTAAACTCTGTAGAGGCACCTTGTAGAGGCACCTTAGGAGATAGAGAGAGAGAGGGTGAAGAGGAAGGCAGTAGAAGGGACAGTTAAGTCTTTAGTATATATATATATATATATATATATATATAGAAGAGGAAGAGAGGAAACCTAAGATAAAATTGGCCATAGCGCAGAAAAATACTATAATTATTATGATCCCTCCACCAACCGACTTTACTCCTAAACTCAATTAATGAAATCAACAAATACATGTGGCAGTCCAGGGATTCGAACCCAGGATGCTCACACCGAAATTCAGTGCATTTATCCATTGCGCTACGAAGACAATTTATCAAACATTCGTCCCGTTGACTAAGTGTGGTTCGTCAACAATTCCACAAAAAATTTCATAGCGGTAATAATACAAAATAATCGGAACTAACACATACACACACACCTTCACAATCGGTTTTTCTTACATACGTAATTTCTATTGTAGCAGATATCCCAATACAATCTATACCAGTATCTATTTATCTATCATTTATTTATATATCTATATCTATATCTCTATCTATCTCTCTCTCTCTCTCTCTCTCTCTATATATATATATATATATATATATAAATAAATTAATCAATCAATTTTCGACCACTCTTGTACGGCCAAAATCAATAATTCCTTGAAAATCATGAACATATATTGTGTGGAAGATAAGAAAAAGAAAGCAAAAAAATCGCGAACATTAACACTATCTGGTCCGACGTCTTTGGGGTTATTATAATATTTTGTTTAATTAATATTTTGGATTTTGCTTTCTTTTGTCATTTTCGAGCAATGTATTTCAGTTGTTCCTTAGGTTAATAAATACACCTTCACAGACTTCCTTCACAGACTTCTTTCAAGCTAAAAACAATGTTGACCATGACACTTCAATCTATTTTATTTTTTTTTATTTTTTTTTATTTTTTTTTTTCGAATAGATTTTTTTTTCGGCCGAGGTCTGATTTCTTCGCTATCGCTTGCCCAGACAAAAATAATACACCAGAATGGGGAGAAAAGTTATATATATTGCCAAGCTAATGGGGTGAAACGTCTTAGAATTTCCAAATTAATGAAGCGAAACAAGGGACGTCCGATGAAGATAGTGTTAACTCGACCACTTCTATAACCTGTCAAATAGCAGCGGGCTATTTTAACTCCACGTGAGCACTTAACCAAAAAATGCTAGCAACTTAAAACATTTGACCACTTGCGAGTTTCAGGCTATAAGGAAGTTGGAGCCGTAAACATCGTGATTAAAGGGGGGGTAGTGCTTTTATTTCTGTATATATTTAATTTTTTAGTTTTTTTTTAGTTTCATGAGGGAGAAGGGAGTCCAGAAAAGTGACTATCTCCCCCTTAAACATAAAGACACAAATAATGTAGGTTTCTGATGGATTAACCCTCTCCGACATATGATGCAATTTTGAGCCTATTAGGGATACTTTAAAACCTTTGTTACCATTAGGGGTATTTAGAAACCTTTAGTTTGGTCACTTCGACCTCTGCAGTTGTCTTTGAGTTAGCTGTGGACAGAAAACTCATTTTGGAGAGGTAATTATAAGAGTGAGAGAACTCTATTTCTTATTGCTAATCTGGCAACCTCTGTGTCATATGAGTCTGAAGGGGTTAAAAGTATTTGGAATTAGGTTTTATGTATCTATATAATATGTACCACAACCGTATTTTAGCTGGTCATTCTGTTAAATGTCGATGGTTACGGCTCCAACTTCCTTATAGCCTGAAACTCGCCAGTGGTCAAATACTGTACACAGTGTATGAACAAGGTTTATCGGAGAACTATTAACCCTTTGAAGCTCTTATGCGTTTTAGCAGTTTATTTTGGCTATCATTTGACGATTTTATGCAGTTTAGGAAGTATCTGTGGGTATTAAAAGGGTAAATACTAACTCAATCAACCCTTTGACTTCCATATACCGTGACTAATCTGAATAAAATCGTCTAATAGTAGCCAGAAACAGAACAGAAACGCGTATTGGAGCTTGAAAGGGTTAATTTTGACTGTACTGTAGTTGGTTCATTCTAGGTTGGACAAATCGTGACCTCTAATCCCTGTGGGAATTTACAGCCATTTTGCTCTAGCCCTTTTTGAGTTACAGAAGATAGAGGTCATGATTTATCGCCTACTTGCAGCGAATATACTACAGTTAGTAATATCATTTTTTTGGCAAGTAGTTTAAAATTACCTTTTTTTATATGTAGATGAGGGAGACAAAAGGCAAAACTGACTGTAACGAGTGTCTCCCCCAGAGTACATGTACACCTGTATATGTTATGTGTGTGTTTGAATGTGTGTGTGTGTGTGTGTGTGTGTGTGTGTGTGTGTGTGTGTGTGTGTGTGTGTGACAGAGAGGCTACAAATGTGCTCAATATTTGCATGTCAAGAAATCCGTATATGTTTACGAATGTGTGTGTGTGTGTGTATATGTGTGCCAGTATCTGCGTCACTATCAATACCACACTAATACCTTACCTTACACGTACTAACACCAACCACACCCACACACACACACACACACACATATACCAGTACCAGTAGCTGAGACTAGTACCTAGCTAGTACTGCGTGACTAGTAGTTAGTCAGTGCACCCCAAATAACCCTAACTTACTATTAATTAAGCCAAATTATATAATTATTTACAGAAGGGACCATTTCCTAGGATGTAAAATGCTTTAATTTACATGTAAACTTCAAAGTAAATCCTGCTCCAATATATATGATTTAAAATTAAGTTCCAGTAGGCATATCACTTTTGTTAATTCAATTTTGAGATTTAAATAAATTATGTATTGAAAGTAAAACTCTCGCTGTCACAAAAGTTCATAGCTCTAGCGACTTAAGGGGAGACTGGCCGTTTGTTTGGTCTATTAATTAATTTATTCATATTTTTTTTTTTAGTTTCCTCCCTAGACCTCCATCAAGCTTAGAACCCCCCCCCCCCTAGACCCCACTTCAAGATACATTTGTACATTTTTCGGTAGAAAAATGTTCCGGCCAAAGGCCGGTTCCTCTTAGAATTGCAGGCTTGCTATCGGTCGCCAGGAAAATATCGACACCTAAATGGCACGAAAGGTCTTAAAATTGACAACGAAATGGGGCGAAAGGTGTTAAAATCGCCAAACTAATGGGCCGAAGGTCTTATAATCTCAAAACTAGTGGGGCTAAGCATTAGGGAGAAGGGGGTCCAGAAAAACAGTCTGCCTCCCCTTAACGTAGAGTGTGGTTGTTGTTGTTGTTGTTGTTGTTGTTGTTGTTGCTGTTGTACTTGTTGTTAGTATAGGATTAAACTACAATATTGTCACTGTATTTGTTGTAATAATGATAATGTATTTTTCAGTTAGTTTTCCAAATGAATTATATATTTCTTAGGTTGATTTTTAGACTAGTTATTTTTTGGGTTATTTAACATTTTGATTGATTCCCTATTTTGTTTTTGTTTTTGTTGTATACATTTCCCTTAATTTGCATATAATTCATTTGCAAAGAAAAATCAATATTATAAATTGACAACCAATTCATAAATCCTTTAGCCCAATTAATTGTAACAATGTAATTAACTGGCTTTGTAAATCATTGTATTGTCTGCTATTAATTTTTGACCTTACAAACGTTTCTGTCAGCATTGCAATATTTTTATATTATAATCGAATTGTTCAGAAAGGTGTGTATTTTAACTAAACTATTTTTCGATATTTAATTTTTTTTTGTGTGGCTTTGCTTTTTTCATGCATTATTTTAATTGCAATTTTCATCTTAACCCTTTGAAGATTATGACGCATTTCGACAGTTTATTCTGGTTATCGTTAGACGATTTTATACAGCTGAGGAAGGATCTGTGGGAATGAAAAGGGTAAAAACTATCTCAATTAACCTTCCGACTTCCATACACCCTTCCTAATCTGAAAGAAATCGTCTAATCATAGCCAGAAAACAGAACAGATCTGCGGCATTCTATATCTTCAAAGAGATCATTATTATATTTGCATGTCAATATTATATTATATATCTCGATTTGGGTCTGCATCACATTTATATTATTAGTATTATTATGTATTACTAAATGTGTTGCCTTTTTTATTTCTTTAATATGTAATTAACCCCTTGCAAGATCCAATAACGCATTTATGTTCTGATTTCTGGCTATTATTAGACGATTTTATCCAGATTAGGAAGGGTTTGTGGAAGTCAGAGGGTTAGTGGAGAGTCTTTACCCTTATGATGCTCACAGATCCTTATTTGTGGAAGTCAGAGGGTTAGTGGAGAGAGTCTTTACCCTTATGATGCCCACAGATCCTTATTTGTGGAAGTCAGAGGGTTAGTGGAGAGAGTCTTTACCCTTATGATGCCCACAGATCCTTATTTGTGGAAGTCAGAGGGTTAGTGGAGAGTCTTTACCCTTATGATGCCCACAGATGCTTATTTGTGGAAGTCAGAGGGTTAGTGGAGAGAGTCTTTACCCTTATGATGCCCACAGATTAGGAAGGGTTTGTGGAAGTCAGAGGGTTAGTGGAGAGAGTCTTTACCCTTATGATGCCCACAGATCCTTATTAATCTGTCAAAAATCGTCTAATGATAGCCAGAATAAACTGTCAATATGCGTCATGATCCTCAAAGGGTTTAAATCATTGTTTGTTCCAGCCATTTCTAAGTGCCATTCTTTTGTTAAATTAATCTTTGTTTTATAAAGTAGTTTATTGATTTAAGCTACTGATATTATGTAGTATTTATTAATTGGTTTTATTTAATTGGTTTTATCTTATTGTTGGTTTATCAATTAAGCTTTATTAATATTTGTATCTTTGTTTCATAATTTAATAGTTTAATTTAATTTATTGTATTTGTTATTTAATTATTGATTTTACTCTGTTTTGTCAATTCAGCTTTATTTATCTTTCACTAGTTTATTCAAGCTTTGTTATTTCTATTTTCAGTGCCTCTTGTTTGCTTCATAATATATTTTAAATTGTCCTTCGTTACATTTTCTTATTTCCTTATAATTTCCATTGATTTCCATAATAATCAAATTCCTGTGTCATAATTTCATTGTTAATGCGAAATGCTGTGCCTTTGTACCCCATCAAGGGAGCACACCTCGCTTTGTTTTCTCTTTATCTCCCTCGCTCTTTGGCTTGTATCCATTCGGCCTCATTCAGCCTACTGTTTTAAGACGTTTACCCCCATCCAGGTGTCAATATTTTCTTGGCGAGCGGTAGTGAGCCAGCATAATATACAGTATATATTTTTTTGTTTACAGTAAGCTAAATTTGTACATTTTTCGATAGAAAAATTTCTCCGGCGAAGTCGGATTTCTCCATACAATGCTGGCTTGCTAAGGCTCGCCAGGAAAAACTAGACCCCTGGATGGGGATAAACATCTTAAAACAGTTGGCTGAATGGGGCCGACTGAATACAAGCCAGAGAAAGATAGAAAAGGAGAGAAAGATAAAACAAAAGTAGGTGACCCCCATTAATCATTGTGTTTCATGATATTGTTGACCCGTCCTTTAATCCAAGCTTCTTTCCCCAGACAATTAGTCTTTGTTATTATCAGAGACTTAAGATGCCGCAAGTTATGATATTGGCGATTTATGATCAGTTTGCTTATGTATGCTTTGTTTGATTCTATTGATTGCACCATAAAATGCGCCTTTTTCAAATTTTGATTTTCTTTATTGCACCATAAAATGCGCCTTTTACGACTTTGTTTTTCTTTATTGCACCATAAAATGCGCCTTTTTCAACTTTGATGCTCTTGATTGCACCATCAAATGCGCCATTTTTCATCTTTTGTCTCTTCGTTTTCTGTTGCTATGGTCTTTGTTTTAACAGCTGCTGGTAAATTGAATCCCTTAGCATCCAATGTCTCGATTCTTAATGGAAAACTATTATATATCTTGATGGTGTGTTAAGATCCGTATGTTGTAATTATAATGTAAAACTTGTAAAATAAACAAACCAAAACTGGGACGACACAAGATAAGTGCAAAAGAACTAATCAAAATCGCTATGTGGAAATAACGCTTAATAAAATAAATTTTTGAAATAATAGAACACAATCAACCCAGGTTCGAATCCCGGGAGGATCACATGCTTTCATTAAATTTATTGGGAGGTGTATGGTGTTGGGGAGTTAAATTAATTGGTTAGATTATTGCTATGTCTCTGTGTCAGATTATTGCCAAGTTTTCAAAATTAGCAACATATTTCGCAACACAATCTTGGTAATTGACCACTTGCGAGTTTCAGGCTATAAGGAAGTTGGAGTTGTAGACATCGATATTTAGCAGAATTACCAGCTAAAAGACGGTTGTAGTTTATTTATAAATACATCAAATCCAATTCAACCTACTCTTCAACCATCAGAAACCTAAATTAGTATTGCATTTATGTTTACTATCGATGTCTACAGCTCCAACTTCCTTATAGCCTGAAACTCGCAAGTGGTCAATTAACAATCTATTTCGCTACACTTTCTTGGTAATTGCCGAATATTCAAGATGACGAGATAACAAATTTACCATCCGTTGGATATAAATAGACTACAGTTATTGGTTATTTACTATGCCTGTTATTTACTCGGTTATTTACAGTTATTTATCATGTTTTAGGTTATTATGGTTGTTTATTTATTTATATACATAGCCGGAGTCACACGAGCCTGTTTTCGAGCAATGTTTACGGGCAATTATGGTCCGGAAGCTTCAAAAATTACACTTTATCAGAATTCAGCCGCCTAACATAATCTACCTTCAGTCTAGTTACCGATACCAGGGCGGTAATGTCCCGAAATAATACGAGAAAAAAGTTGCTCATGGAAAATTGACGGAAAAAGCGCTCGTGTGACAGCGGTTTTATGTAAGTTGTAATGAGTTATATAATGGTGTGTCTTCTTTTAGGTTTGGTATCATCCAACATTTAGGTATCATTGCTTTTGTTACTAGTACGGTCGAGGTTAATAAGTGTTGTCAGATATTTCACAAAGTTTCGGACACTGACTAATACTCTGAGGGATAAGCACTTTTCCCAGTAACTATAAAGATACCAATAACACTTTTTGAGCGAAAACCACTGGAATCTATGACAACACTTAATACCCCCGATTGTACATATTTCACTTCACTAAATTATTTTGTTAATCTTTGCTGTTGTCTTTTATTTTGGTAGTGTTTTCATATTTCAATAATACTTCATGATAAGCGGTGTCACACGAGCGATTTTCTGTCAATATTTATAGGCAAGGGCTAGAGCAAATGGAGTGTAAATTTCCACTCTTATTCCCTGGCTGACCCTCTGTAACTCAAAAAGGGCTAGAGCAAATGGACTAATTTTCCACCTATTCCCTGGCTGACCCTCTGTAACTCAAAAAGGGCTTGAGCAAATGGACTTTAAATTTCCACCTATTCCCTGGCTGACCCTCTGTAACTCAAAATGGGTTTGAGCAAATGGACGATAAATTTCCACGCTTATTCCCTGGCTGACCCTTCCCAGATGGTAGAAATATGAGCTCGATTACTCTAGTCGTTTGTGAGCTATAGAGGTTAACGTTAGTTCTGGACTACTTATTTGGAATCGGGTATGGATTCTCCCTATAGATGTTGCCGGAAATAAAGCTCGTTGTGACTCCCTCTATAGGTACACTCTACCCAACTCGTAAGAATTCGTGGACCCCCTGAATGGTTTTTATATGCTATCATACCTATTTGGGACGTCTTTTCACTATATTCTAGCTACATTTAGATGGTTTTGTGCAGGTTAAAAAGTAGTCTGGGTTAGTAAAAAGGGTTAAGTGAGATGGTTCCAAGCCTTTTAATTACTGGAGGCCCTTATTAAGCTGAAGAAAATCGTCTAATAGTAGTCAGAATGAAGCTAAAAAGACGTCCCCGGTAAAGAAGGGGTTAAGGTTTTGTAGCTGATGAATAGACAAATATATTCATCAATTGCCGACTTGCGAGTTTCGTTCTATAAGGAAGTTGGAGCTGTAGCCAAAGATATGTAACATAATTTACAGCTAAAATATGGTCGTAGTACATTTATAAATACATGAAACCCAATTCAACATACCATTTATCCATCAGAAACTTAGATAATTATTGCATTTCTGTTTAATATCGATGTTCACGGCTCCAATTTCCTTATAGCCTGAGACTCGCAAGTGGTCAATTGTCGACTTGCGATTTTCAGGCTATAAGGAAGTTGGAGCCGTAAACATCGATAGTAAACAGAAATACAATAGTAATGTAGGTTTCTAATGGATTAAAAGTATGTTGAATTGGGTTTTATGTATTTATAGAAGCACTACAACCGCAATTTAGGTGATCATTCGGTTAATAATCAATGTCTACGGCTCCAACTTCCTTATAGCCTGAAACTCGCAAGTGGTCATTTGGTTCCCAGGGATATACCTTAACCCTTTCAAGCTCCAATACGCGTTTCTGTTCTGTTTCTGGCTACTATTAGACGATTTTATTCAGATTAGTAACGGTATATGGAAGTCAAAGGGTTGATTGAGATAGTATTTCCCCTTTTAATACCCACAGCTACTTCCTAAGCTGCATAAAATCGTCTAATGATAGCCAAAATAAACTGCTAAAACGCGTCAGAGCTTCAAAGGGTTAATGATTAGTGTAAGTCCACGAATATTTATGAGTGGGCTAGAGACTATTATGGTATGCGAGTGTACCGATTCTCCGTTATTTGCCGTTATTTATGTGTTATTATTGTTATTCATATCCTTGGTAGTTTGTTATTTGTTACTTTTCGTTATTTTTCGTTAGTATTCGTTGTTTTTTCGTTAGTTTTCATTAGTATTCGTTATTGTTTTCGTTAGTTTTCATTATTATTCGTTGTTTTTTTCGTTAGTTTTGATTGGTATTCGTTGTTTTCGTTAGTTTTCATTATTGTTCAAATCCTTGTTTGTTTGTTCATTGCTATTTTCCGGTAGTTTTCATTACTATTCGTTATTTTCTGTTAGTTTTTTATAAATATTCATATCCTGCTTTAGTTTGTTCACTGTTATTTTTCCTTAGTTTGTTCATTGATATTCTGTTAGTTTGTTCACTGTTATTTTCCGTTAGTGTTCATCGTTATTCATATCCTTGTTAATGTGTTCATTATTTGTCTCCCTTAGTTTTCATTATTGTTCATATAATTTCATATTTCTTGTTAGAGTTGTTTTGGTTCCTTCGTTTTCTTTAGCATTTTTTTTAGTTTGCTTTATTACATGTTTTGTTTTCGGTTTCTTTATGACATTTTCTTTTGTTTTGATTACAGATTTCTTTGCTTTGGTATCTATCTATTTCTCATGTCCTTGTTATTTAGTTGTGTTGATCTTTTTTTGTTATTCATAGTTACACACTCCGTTTTTTGTTCGTGTTTAGCCTTCGTTAATTCCCAGGTTAAGGCAGCCCACCTCGCTTTTTTTCTCTTTGTCCCCCTCTCTGTTTGACTTGTATCCATTCGGCCCCATTCAGCCCACTGTATTAAGACGTTTACCCCCATCCAGGTGTCAATATTTTCCTGGCGAGCGGTAGCAAGCCAGCATATATATATTTTTGTTTTGACAGCAAGCTAAATTTGTACATTTTTCGATAGAAAAATTTCTCCGGCAATGCCGGATTTCTCCATACAATGCTGGCTCGCTATCGCTCGTCAGGAAGAAATCGACACCTGGATGGGGATAAACGTCTTAAAACAGTTGGCTGAATGGGGCCGAATGGATACAAGCCAGGGAAAGAGAGAAGAGGAGAGAAAGATAAAAAAAAAGCCCGGTGACCCACCTTAACTCTTGTTTTCTTGTTAATTAGTTTTCTTAATATTATGTTTTGTTTTGTTTTTCTTGTTTTGCCCTCTTTCTTTGTTTTCTTATTTTTTCGTTTTGTTATTATTCTTGGTATTTTTATTCTATTTGTTTTTTTGTTTTGTTTTTTCTTATATCTATGTTGAATGTCTTGGTAATTTGGTCTTATTTCTCATTTCACACCTGTTTTATTAGTAGTTTTATTGTGTTTCGCACTTCATGGTTTGTTCGGTTACTCGCGTTTCTCATTTCCTTTCTGTTATAATCTTTTAGCTTTTATTGTAATTATATATTCCATTAGTATGTTATGTATTCACTTTCTTTCGATTTTATCTCGGTTTCTTTGATTCCATTACTTTGTTATTTATTTTTCGCCCTCTTTCCATGTTATCTCCGTACCGTTGTGTTCTCCACGTTAGTTCCCTGTTCCTATGTTTTCCTGTTACAGTAGCTTTCTCTGTTATTTTTATCTCCTCTCATTCCGTTATTTCAGTTTCTTTGTGTTCTGTTCTTAATTAGTTCACTGCTCTTATGTTTACCTGTCATAGTAGCTTTCACTGTTTTGTCATAATTTTATTTATTCTTTAGTTTCGTTCTGTTCTGTTCTTAATTAGATCACTGATCTTATGTTTCCCTGTCATAGCAGCTTTCACCTTTTCGTTCTGTTATGTTCTGTCCGTGTTTATATTGCCTTGTTCTTCATCATCCACGCCATTTTGCTTTAGTTTCCCTTGTGTTTTGTTATCTATTCGGTTTGTATTGCCATTTTACCTTAGTTTCCCTTCCATTCTGCGTTTCTATTGCCTTTTTCTTCTCCATTCACGCCATTTTACCTTAGTTTCCCTTTGTGTTCTGTTTTCTATTATGCGTTTGTATTGCCATTTCACCTTAGTTTCCCTTGTGGTTTGTTATCTATTACGTGTTTGTATTGCCATTTTACCTTAGTTTCCCTTGTGTTCTGTTTTCTATTCTGTTTGTATTGTCATTTTACCTTAGTTCCCTTGTATTCTGTTCCTCATTAGTTCATTGTTTGTTCTGTTAAGTTCCGTCTGTGTTTGTTCTTCATCCACGCCATTTTACCTTAGTTTCCCTTGTATTATGTTAAATATTTTGTGTTTTTATTGCCATGTTACCTTAGTTTCCCTTGTGTTCTGTTTTCTGTTCCGTGTTATATCGGTGTCTCTATTGTTTTGTTCTTCATCTATGCCATGTTACCTTAGTTTTCCTTATGTTCTGTTATATATTATGTGTTTCTATTGCTATTTTACCTTAGTTTCCCTTATATATTTTAGTTCCATTTGTGTTCTGTTCCGCGTTAGTTACCATTAATTATTATAACCATGTGTCCTTAGTTTCCCCTGTGTTCTGTTATATAATGATGTGTTTCTGTTATATATTTTTCCTTAGTTCCATTAGCGTTCTGTTCTGCGTTAGTTATCATTATTATAACAAGGATATGTTGTGTGGGTGGTGGTGGTGTTGGAGGTGGTGTTGGAGGGGCGACCACTCACTCTCTCTCTTACCCCTACTAGGAGAGAACATCACCCAGTTGTTGAGCTCCAGAGGTAAGAAGCTCTACTGAGTGTGTGGCTCTCCTCTGGTCGGTCATAGTCACGCCCTCTATCTCTTATTGCTCTACGCTCTTTTTCTCCTACTAGTCAACCCTCTTTTCTCTTACTAGAATCTGTAATATCCCCCTTTTCTCTTACTAGTTACTTTTTTTTCTCCTACTAGCACTCCTTTCCTCTTTCTAGTATCTGTATTACCACCCTTATTCTCTTACTAGTCACTCCTCTTTTCTCCTACTAGAATCTGTAATACCCCCCTTTCCTCTTACTAGAATTTGTAATAACCCCCATTTCTCTTACTAGTGTCTGTATTACCCCCCTTTTTCTCTTACTAGTCACCCCCTTTTCTCTTACTAGTCACCCCTTTTCTCTTACTAGTCACTCTTTTCTCTTACTAGTCACTCCCTTTTCTCTTGCTAGTCACCCCCTTTTTCTCTTACTAGTCACTCCCTTTTTCTCTTACTAGTCACTCCCTTCTCTCTTACTAGTCACTTTTCTCACTAGTAATTTTTCTCTTATTAGTCACTCCCTTTTTCTCTTACTAGTCACTTTTCTCTTACTAGTCACTCCCTTTTTCTCTTACTAGTCACTCCCTTTTCTCTTACTAGTCACTTTTCTCTTACTAGTCACTTTTCTCTTACTAGTCACTTTTCTCTTACTAGTCACTCCCTTTTTCTCTTACTAGTCACTTTTCTTTTACTAGTAACTCCCTTTTTCTCTTACTAGTCACTCCCTTTTCTCTTACTAGCCCCTCCCTTTTCTCTTGCCCCTACTAGGAGAGAACATCACCCAGTTGTTTAGCTCCAGAGGTAAGAAGCTCTACTGAGTGTGTGGCTCTCCTCTGGTCGATCATAGTCACGCCCTCTCTCTCTTACTGCTCTACGCTCTTTTTCTCCTACTAGTCACTCACTTGTCTCCTACTAGAATCTGTATTACCCCTCTTTATGTCTTACTAGTCACGATCTCTCTCTTATTGCTCTACGCTCTTGTTCTCCTACTAGCCACTCCTCTTTTCTCTTACTAGAATCTGTAATACCCATTCTTTTTTCTTACTAGCTACTTTGTATTGCCAATATGTCACTTTTCTCTTACTAGTCACTCCTTTTTATCTTACTAGTCACTCCCTTTTCTCCTACTAGTCACTCCCCTTTTCTCTTACTGGTATCTGTATTACCCCTCTTTACGTCTTACTAGTCACGCTTTCTCTTATTGTTATACGCTCTTTTTCTCGTACTAGTCACTCACTTTTATCTTACTAGTATCTGTATTACCCCCTTTTGCTCTTACTAGTATCTGTAATACCCCCTTTTCTCTTACTAGTATCTGTATTACCCCCTTTTGCTCTTACTAGTATCTGTAATACCCCCTTTTGCTCTTACTAGTATCTGTATTACCCCCTTTTGCTCTTACTAGTATCTGTATTACCCCCTTTTCTCTTACTAGTATCTGTAATACCCCCTTTTCTCTTACTAGTATCTGTATTCCCATTTTCTTAATATTTTTCTCTTACTATAGTCACTCCCTTTCCTTGTACTAGAATATGCAACACCACCTTTTTTCTCTTACTAGCCACTTTGTATTACCAATCTGTCACTCCCTTTTCTCTTACTAGTCACCCCATTTTCTCTTACTAGTCACTCTTTTCTCTTACTAGTCACACCCTTTTATCTTACTAGTCACACCCTTTTCTCTTACTAGTCACTTTTCTCTTACTAGTCACACCCTTTTCTCTTACTAGTCACTCCCTTTTCTCTTACTAGTCACACCCTTTTCTCTTACTAGTCACTTTTCTCTTACTAGTCACACCCTTTTCTCTTACTAGTCACACCCTTTTCTCTTACTAGTAACTTTCTCTTACTAGTCACTTTTCTCTTACTAGTCACCCCCCTTTCTCTTACTAGTCACCCCTTTTCTCTTACTAGTCACTACCTTTTTCTCTTACTAGTCACTATTTGTTCTTACTAGTCACACTTTTATCTTACTAGTCACTCCCTTTTCTCTTACTAGTCACACTTTTCTCTTACTAGCCACTCCCTTTTCTCTTACTAGTCACTCCCTTTTTCTCTTACTAGTCACTCACTTTTATCTTACTAGTCACTTTTTTCTTACTAGTCACTACCTTTTTATCTTACTAGTCACTCCCTTTGCTCTTACTAGTCACACTTTTCTCTTACTAGTCACACTTTTCTCTTACTAGTCACTCACGTTTCTCTTACTAGTCACTCCCTTTTATCTTACTAGTCACTTTTTTCTTACTAGTCACACTTTTATCTTACTAGTCACTCCCTTTTCTCTTACTAGTCACACGTTTCTCTTACTAGTCACTCCCTTTTTCTCTTACTAGTCACTCCCTTTTCTCTTACTAGTATCTGTATTACCCTCTTTTTCTTCCTCCTATTTTTCTCTTACTAGTTACACCCTTTTCTCTTACTATAGGTAACCCCAACAAACTTGACATTAATCTTGATCCCTGACCTCTCTGTAACTTAGAAGGACCTGGAGCAAACTGGCTGTAAATATCCACACCTATTTCCTGGTGGATTCTTTCCAAATGATGGAAATGTCAGCCCGATTGTTTTCATTAATTTTGAGTTATAAGAAGTTAAGGGGTCAAGATAATAGTCAAGTTCGTTGGCGCTACCTATAGTCACTCTTTTCTCTTACTCGTATGTGTGTTACCCATCTCTATGTATCTCCTCTTCTTCTCTTACTAGTCACTCCCTTTTCTCCTACCTGTATTATCAATATAGTCTATATTGATAATTCTCCTATTATTTCCTGCTGAGCTCTTTCCATATTCTTCGACTAATCCCGTGTTCTGTTCTTGGTTTGGTTCACTTAATCTAGCCACTTTATCTTCAGCCTCTTATTATTTATCCCTTGGCTAACTACCACCGTTTTCTTTACTAGGCTCTCACTTCTCTTGCTGTTATGTTTCTTCTCTTACTAACTTACAATAGGTAGCGCCAACGAACTTGACAATAATCTTGATCCCTGACCTCTCTGGAACTCAAAAAGGGACTAGAGCAAACTGGCTGTAAATATCCACACCTATTTCCTGGTGGACTCTTCCCAAATGATAGAAATGTCAGCCCGAATGATTTCGAATTTCAAGAGGTTAAGGGATCAAGATTATTGTCAAGTTTGCTGGCGCTACGTTGTAATACTAATATTCTCTCTCTCTCTCTCTCTCTCTCTCTCTCTCTCTCTCTCTCTCTCTCTCTCTCTCTCTCTTGTCCTTTTTCCTATTAATAATCACTTTAAAATACCGTACTTCTTTCTCTTACTAGTCACACTGTATTTCTTCTGTTTCCTTTAAGAGTCACTTTAAATACCACTGTTCCTCTTACAAGTATATATGTTGCCTCTATTTCTCTTACTGGTATAGGTAATATCTCTTACTAGTCACTTTTCATTTCTCCTTTCTCTTTTTTTAGTCACTCTGCAATACCTAATTTTTACTTCCTCTAGTTTTCACATAGTCACCCCTTCTCTCTTTCTCTTACTTGTTCCTTTGAATTACTTCTTTTTCTCTTACTAGTCAATGTGTAATTTATCTTTCCTTGATGTATCTGAGTCTCGCATAACATAGCCTCCCTCTCTTTCTTTCATGTGATTCATTGCATTAACTCTTTTTCTCTTAAATGTGTAATTTATCTTTTCTCGCTTCCTCTCAGTCTTACATAGTCCTCCCTCTCTCTTACTGGTTTCTTTGCATTACTTCTTTTTCTCTTACTAGTCAAAGTGTAATTTCTCTTTTCTTGATTCTTCCGAGTCTCACATGCTCCCCTCCCCTCTCTTTTTCTTACTTGTTCCTTTGCATTACCTCTTTTTCTCTTACTAGTCGTTCTGTAATTTTTCTTTTCTTGTTTCCTCTGAATCTCACATCCCCTCGCTCTTCTTTTTTTCTCGTTTTCTGTGACTTTTAATGTGTTTCTCATAATTATTTCCTCTCTTTAATGTGTTTCTCATATTTCCTCTCTTTAATGTGTTTCTCATATTTCCTCTCTTTAATGTGTTCTCATGTCTCCTCTCTTTAATGTGTTTCTCATGTCTCCTCTCTTTAATGTGTTCTCATGTCTCCTCTCTTTAATGTGTTTCTCATGTCTCCTCTCTTTAATGTGTTTCTCATGTCTCCTCTCTTTAATGTGTTTCTCATGTCTCCTCTCTTTAATGTGTTCTCATATCTCCTCTCTTTAATGTGTTTCTCATATCTCCTCTCTTTAATGTGTTTCTCATGTCTCCTCTCTTTAATTTGTTTCTCATATCTCCTCTCTTTAATGTATTTCTCATGTCTCCTCTCTTTAATGTGTTTCTCATGTCTCCTCTCTGTAATGTGTTCTCATGTCTCCTCTGTAATGTGTTTCTCATATCTCCTCTCTTTAATGTGTTTCTCATAGTTCCTCTCTTTAATGTGTTTCTCATGTCTCCTCTCTTTAATGTGTTTCTCATATATCCTCTCTTTAATGTGTTTCTCATAATATTATTCCCTCTTTAATGTGTTCTCATATCTCCTCTCTTTAATGTGTTTCTCATATTTCCTCTCTTTAATGTGTTTCTCATAGTTCCTCTCTTTAATGTGTTCTCTCTCTCTCTCTCTCTCTCTCTCTCTCTCTCTCTCTCTCTCTCTCTCTCTCTCTCTCTCTCGTTCAATATTACCTTTATTTCCTGTTTCTACCGCAACCATTCCTTCACATTAGCCCTTACTCACTCACTCTCTCACTCTCTCTAGTTTAATATTACCTAAATTCCTTCACATTAGCCTTTTCTCTCTCTCTCTCTCTCTCTCTCTCTCTCTCTCTCTCTCTCTCTCTCTCTCTAGTTTAATATTACCTATATTCCTTCGCATTAGCCTTGACACTCACTCTCTCTCTCTCTCGCTCACTCACTCACTCACTCACTCACTCACTCACTCACTCTCTCTCTCTCTCTCTCACTCTCACTCTCACTCACTCTCTCACTCTCTCTCTCTCTCTCTCTCTCTCTCTCTCTCTCTCTCTCTCTCTCTCTCTCTCTCCCCCCCCCCCATAGTCTGCCAGCACTCGCTATGGGTGATTTTTCTCCTAAACTAACTATTTTAACCTCAGCCTCAACTTTTTAAATATGAGCGACTTGAGACTATGCTAGTAATTTTGTGTGTGAAAACTAGAACATTTTGTTTTTGTGAGAACTTAGATAGATTGATGTTGTTGTTGTTGTTGTTTTTTCTGTTTTCCTTTTGAGACTGCTATATAGACGTTTTTTGAGACGCTTAGAAATACTCCTAGAGGATTTTCTTAAGGGCGGGTCACCGGCTTTTTGTTATCTTTCTCTCCTTTTCTCTCTTTCCCTGGCTTGTATCCATTCGGCCCCATTCAGCCAACTGTTGTAAGACGTTTATCCCCATCCAGGTGTCAATTTATTCCTGGCGTGCGATAGCGAGCCAGCATTGTATGGAGAAATCCGACTTCGCCGGAGACATTTTTCTATCGAAAAATGTACAAATGTAGCATGATGTCAAAAAATATATATATATATGCTGGCTCGCTACCGCTCGCCAGTAAAATATTGACACCTGAATGGGGGTAAACGTCTTAAAACAGTAGGCTGAATAGGGCCGAATGGATACAAGCCAAAGAGAGAGGGAGAGAAAGATAAAACAAAAAGCGCGGTTGGCCCCCTTAAAGCTAGACCCATAATAACAACTGTTTGAGTGTATGAATAATCCAAATAGTGTTTTCCATAGACGATACTATAATCTATTCGCTGTAAGTAGGCGAGAAATCATGACCTCTAACCTCTGTAACTAAAAAACGGAGGCGAGAAATCATGACCTCTAACCTCTGTAACTCAAAAACGGCTAGAGTAATCGAGCTAATATTTCTACCATTTGGGAAGAGTTAGTCAAGGAATAGATGTGGAAATTTACAGCCAATTTGCTCTAGCCCTTCTTGAGTTTCAGAGGCTATTTCAGTATTTGGTGTAAGTAGGCGAGAAATCACGACCTCTAACCTCTGTAACTCAAAAACGGCTAGAGTAATCGAGCTAATATTTCTACCATTTGGGAAGAGTTAGTCAAGGAATAGATGTGGAAATGTACAGCCCATTTGCTCTAGCCCGTTTGTAGTTACAGGGGATAGAGTTAATGGTGTCTCGCCTACTTACAGCGGATAGACTGTAGTACATTTTGTGGGGTGATGTGAACAGATATTTTTTTTTTTTTTTTTTTTACTAGCTTATAGTACATAATGTATTTAACCCCTTCAGCACGATGACGATATTTTCATAATATGCTGGTTACCATTAGACGATTTTCTTTAGCTTATAATCTACCTTGAGGACTCAAAGGGGTAAATACGATCTCAGTGCACCCTCTGAACAACATAGGTCCTTCTTAAACTGTATACAATCGTCGAATTTTAGCCAGAATAAAAGTAAAACAAAAAGGCGTCATGTTGCTGAAGTGGTTAATGTATGTGCTTTATAAAGGGGGTCACTGGCTTTTTTTTGTTTATCTTTCTCTCCTTTGCTCTCTTTCCCTGGCTTGTATCCATTCGGCCCCATTCAGCCAACTGTTTTAAGGCGTGTATCCCCATCCAGGTGTCGATTTCTTCCTGGTGGGCGATTGCGAGCCAGCATTGTATGGATAAATTCAGCTTCGCCGGAGACATTTTTCTATCGAAAAATGTACAAATTTAGCTTGCTGTCAAAACAAAAAAATATATATATGCTGTTTCGCTACCGATCGCCAGGAAAATATTGACACCTGGATGGGGATAAACGTCTTAAAACAGTAGGCTGAATGGGGCCGAATGGATACAAGCCAAAGAGAGGGAGAGGAAGAGAAAAAAAGCGAGGTGGGCTCCCTTAATTAGTTTAGCTTATAGAATGTCTTGTGTAAAGGATCAAGAGGCCTACCATCCAACATGAAATAAACTGTGTCTGAAGAATATATATACATGTGACATCTATGAAAATATATTTCTTTAGAGATACTGAGATACTGTGGAAATAATGTACTTTCGTGGTCAGGATTTTTTTTTTTTTTTTTTTTTTTTTAATGTTGTTGAATATTTGGTGGAACAATTCTGAATACACTGACGAAGCATTTTGGAAATTTGATAGAGCTTCACAAATATCATTATTAGTTTTCACTATAGTAGGTTTTATGTCAGCTGATGGTAAATTGAATCCCTTAACAGCTGATTTCTCTATACTGAATACAAACATATGAAACTATTATGTCTCTAAGCTTCAAAGTAACTGAGAAATGTTGATGGAAACTTTGTAATATATCCATCAGCTAAAGAAACAAAATAGACTAAAGTCAATATTCACTTCATTATTTCTATCGTTATAAGGTGTTCCAATATTTCTGACCCCGAATGTACCTAGTTAAGAAATATCACGAGTTTCTGTATCTACCTAATGTATTGACCCCCCCCCCTTCCTTCCTTCCCATATCCTTTCGTCACCCCTCGTATTTCCCATTTTCTGTACATTGTTTTGATTCACGTTAGTTAATAACAAATGATCCTGTATTTAGCTTCCTATACTTTATTTATTTATTTGTGTGCAATATATATATGTTATACCAGGGTTTTTACCGGGTTTAGATTGGATTTTGGTAGGTCTGGATAAGTCAAACTCACACAACACATGCACAGAAGAAACAAAGGGTAATATATAACACTGTGTACATTTTATTAACAACTTTATTTATGTAATCACTAAGTTTAACAATACTATTAATTATGCGTGAACAATGGTTAAAATATATATGTGCCGAGCACCGCCGAGGATCCGCAAGGGATCTAGGAATGTACTTCGTTATCTCTCTCTTTCAATATGCTTCATACACCTTAATTCACGGGTGTACGATATCTTCTATGTTATTCTCTCTCAATGTTGGATCTCATCTTCTTTAGTCTTGACTAAGTTGCATATAACTAAATAACTAAATTGAATTATTAACTCAAATTATCACTCATATCGTAGGATCAAGCACGGGTAATATATAAATCTCACAACTCTATTAATAATCAAAGTCTAAATGGCGGACTCTGTTTTCGTAAGGTTTCACTTGGTCACACTGGTATAAAATAAACAGAGTCTAAATCGTGGACTCTGCCTCACTAACTATTTCACATTGTCGCACTGGTGTATGAGTGAGAGTGGATTTTCAACATTTACTTCTAATCTAACACTTGAAGATTGGAGTGAAGAACGTAGTTTGGGTAAAGAGGAGATAAGTGAAGTCTGGTCTTCTAGTTCTCCGTTGAGCCGTTTAGGTGGTCCTGCCGTGTGGATGGGTAGTTTGGGATACAGATGGATTAGCTGGTTTTGGGTCTTAAATGATAGTTCCTTGATGTCATGACATTGGACACTTTCATCGGACTAACGCGAGTAAGAGCTAGGACATGTCCTGGGGTTGTTATTACTTGTCTATCCTGACCGTTATGCTAATCGGTGGTGAAGTTCTGTTTCGGTACTCTTGACTTGGTGTCTTTAATACAACGTCTCTAGTGTCATGACACTGCGACAAGGTATCGGGCTAACGCGAGGAGATAGTAAGATCATGAACTTACTGATTTCACTCGATCTGCCACTGACCGTTATAAGATGTTCAAAGAACTCAGGGACGGTGTTTAAACCTTTAATTGTAGGTGTCCTCGACCATGGCACCGGACAGATACACTAAGGACTTTAATATGTAGACTGCCGTTGTTAGCGGTATCTCACAAAGCCCTAACTATTCGAATGACCTTTACCATGACAAATATCCTTCTATAGTTTGAGAGTGCGGTTTTTAGCAAAAGAACTAAGGTGGGGACGTGTCCGACGGTTATACTTCTAATACCAAAGGTGCAGCCTATTAGTGATCTTATTATTAAACCCTATACCATGGCATGTGATAATATTTATTCCTCAATAGGTAAAATAACTCCTCAGACCTCGAAAGACTCACCATGGTTTCAGTACAAGCCTTGAATGGGAGGGTAAGTTTAGAGCTAGATTGCGAACATGTTCGTTAAACCAAGCCCTAGAATTGCTGCCTTATCCATAGTGATAAAATAGGACTTCAGAGACTATCAACCCTATTGGATTATTAAGCCAGCACACTGTAAGTCAAGAATAAAGTCAGGACTGGTGCATCTTTGCGAGAACTCCAGTCCCTTAACCTTATCCAGGTTTTCGTCGGGGTAGTGACGACTTTGGCTGAGATGTCCCGGGTCAGGTGTGCGGAGGTCAGAAGGTCATAAGTACAGGGGGGCGTATTCTGGAAGGATTAGGAGGACCCCCTAGAAGTTGGCGGGCAGGTGAGTAGACCTTTTGGAGGAAGAACGGCGTAACTGTCCCTTAATAGTGCGTCCATGTTGGTCCTTTTGTCCCTGACTGAACACTATTTTCTGTTTTGTGGCTTCGTGGTGTTGGTGTGGAGCTGCGATGGTTTTGCCTGGCGTGGTTGGTAAATCGGGTTTGATGGTGGCAATTCTGGCGTCTCGTTTGGTAAGATTTACTGGTGCACAGGTGGGTTTTGGGCAGTTAGGTGTGGTGGGCTTTGTTCTGGTTTTATTGTCTACACATGGTTTTGATGCCGCGTTACGTTGATTTTCCGTGATGGGGGTGAGTTTTCCTTCTCGGTGTAGGTATTCTGCTTGTGGTTTCTGTTGTTGTTGTAATGCCCTTGCAAAAATCCCACAACCCAAATACTGTACTACCCGAGTTGACGTTTGGGATAGTGTAAAATAGTCGTTGATGGCGAAGTCTAAGCAACCCATCACGTGAATCACCATGAGACTATCACCTGGTTCTTTCAAGGAGAACTAAGGTTACTATCCTATTAACGTCCGTGGTAGTACAGTGGGTTAGCGTGCGGACCTGGGGTGACCTAAGTCACCTACTGAGGTCGCTAACCAGGGTTCTAATCCCGCACCAGGCATCTCAAAACCTGGGGAGTTTTCGTGAGGGTTTAATTCCCTTCGTATACCCAGCATAACAGTTGTCTTCCTTGGGTATGATGTGGTGGAGTTTGGGTATTCTGGGCATCTTCGTTAGCTTGTTCGTATTATTTCCTTCCTTCGTCTTGGTTATTTCTCTTTGAGTTTCTCCTTCGTCCATCTTGTTCCGTTTTCCTTGCTGATGTTGTCTGCTGGTACTGGTTACATTAGTCTCTCCTTCGGTTTCATTCCTGTTGCGTGGTATGGTGTTATTCCTTAATCTGGTTATTTTAATATATAATTACATTGAATAAATATCCTCAATTATTTGTTTGTATAATGCAGAACATAAGAAGTCAAGTAACTCTCCTGAATATTCGTACCTCGTATTCATTAATTATTTTATTGGAATTTCTTCTTTGAATCTTTAATTTTTATGTTGTTTTATTCACTCAATGTTCGTTTATTATATAATTACTCCAATTATTTTCATTTTAGAATATATATCAGTATTATTCAATCTGTGATATATCCAATATTCAAATTAATAATTTAGTACAGTATATATAAATTTATATTTAAATATATATTCACTCTAACTCATTATATAATTTACTAAATCTATTGTTCTAAGTGTTCATATTGTCATATTTCTCCCTTCTTAATTATTGTTTAATAATTATTATAACCCCCCACTCCCCCCCCCCCCCCAAAAAAAAAAAAAAAAAAAAAAAAAAAAAAGGAAAAGTGAGGATTGGGCCTGAATATAGATATAGCTTATTATAATTATTTACTGCACATAATTTCACGTTCGTTTTCAATATCCTAAACAAATATTTCGGATAATACATTCACACCAAGGACACTATCTTCATCTGTCCTTCTTTCTAATTCACTTAAGGGGAGGTATTTAGTTGGTTCCCTAGACCTCCATCAAGCTTAAAATTACACCCCTTTGAGTCCTTTTCAAGATAAGTTTGTACATTTTTCGTTAGAAAAATGTCCCGGCCAAAGGCCGGTTCCTCTTAAATTACAGGCTCGCTATCGCTCGCCAGGATAAAATCGACACCTGAATTGCACGAAAGGTCTTAATATGGGGTGAAAGTTCTTAAAATCGCTAAACTAATGGGGCAAACGTTTTATAATATCAAAAGCAATGGGGCTAAACATGAGGGAGAAAGGGGTCAAGAAAAAAATCCCTCCAGTGGATATCCCCCCTTAAGGGAGGCAGTTGGTTTTTCCAGTCCTCCTCCTCCTCCCTCATGATTAGCCCCATTAGTTACGAGATTTCAAGACATTCGCCCATGATAATTTACTGTTAGTTATTTTCTCCTTGTTAATATTGTTATAAATTACTATGTGTGCATTCTATAAAATTACCTGGTGTGAAAATTGAATAGCTATATATGTGTTTATGTGTGTTTTTCATTCCAATGTGTATTATTTCTCGATACAGTTATTTCAGTTCATCACCTGTTTCTTTATGTAATGTATATAATGCATCTTTATTGATATGTGTCTTTCCCCCACTTACCTAAATTACATATAATTATATTTAATTATGCATTTATGATGAATATATTTGTGGACGGTCACCATTTGACATACAGTTTCGTTATGCCATAAACATTGCATTTACACCGTTCCTGCTCTTATATCTCTTATTACTCGTTGAGGCATTATTAGTATTATTGTCAGGTTTACATTAAAAAAAAAAAAAAAAAAAAAAAAAAAAACGAAAAGTGGGGATTGGGCCTGAGTATATAGATAGATAGATAGAGATACATTTTATCACACACACACACACACACACACACACACACACACACACACACACACACACACACACACACACACACACACACACACACACACACACACACAATAACAACAATTTGGATATCCAGTATGTTCCGTTTTCAATACTTCTCATCCCTACCTCCACTATCAACACATCCACCATATTTTAAGGGGGCGTTATTATATATAATTATTGTTCATTATTACCGGTATATATATATATATATATATATATATATGTTTTAGTTTGCTCCCTAGACCTCAATCAAGCTTAATTAGGGGGAGATCTCCACTTGAGGGATTTTTTTCTTGACCCCTTTCTCCCTCACGTTTAGCCCCATTGCTTTTGATATTATAAAACGTTTGCCCCATTAGCTTAGCGATTTTAAGAACTTTCACCCCATATTAAGACCTTTCGTGCCATTCAGGTGTCGATTTTATCCTGGCGAGCGATAGCGAGCCTGTAATTTAATAGGAACCGGCCTTCGGCCGGGAAATTTTTCTACCGAAAAATGTACAAATTTATTTTGAAAGGGACTCAAGGGGGTGTAATTTTAAGCTTGATGGAGGTCTAGGGAACAAACTAAATACCTCCCCTTAATAACATCCCCAAGACCCCCCTTTGAGATTAAGTTGTCAATTTTTCGGTAGAAAAATTGCCCGGCCAAAGGCCGGTTTCACCTGAATTACAGGCTCGCTATCGCTTGCCAGGAAATAATCAACACCTTAAAGGCGCGAAAGGTCTTAATATCGACAAAGAAATGTGCGAAAGTCTTAACATTTGAGAAGTAATGGGGCTAAGCATGAAGGAGAAGGGGATTAAATCAATACTTCCCCTTTAATGACCTTAATTAGGCTTCTTAAACATTCACCGTCACCATATGTTTATTTACCTTCATGTACATTATTTACATAATTTACCTTAACCCTCTCCGACATATGACGCGATTTTGAGCCTATTAGGGATACTTTAAAGCCTTTGTTACCATCAGGGGTATTTAGAAACCTTTAGTTTAGTTACTTCAACCTCTGCAGTTGTCTTTGAGTTAGCTGTGTTGAGCCTATTGGGGATACTTTAAAGCCTTTGTTACCATCAGGGGTATTTAGAAACCTTTAGTTTAGTTACTTCAACCTCTGCAGTTGTCTTTGAGTTAGCTGTGTTGAGCCTATTGGGGATACTTTAAAGCCTTTGTTACCATCAGGGGTATTTAGAAACCTTTAGTTTAGTTACTTCAACCTCTGCAGTTGTCTTTGAGTTAGCTGTGTTGAGCCTATTGGGGATACTTTAAAGCCTTTGTTACCATCAGAGGTATTTAGAAACATTTAGTTTAGTTACTTCAACCTCTGCAGTTGTCTTTGAGTTAGCTGTGTTGAGCCTATTGGGGATACTTTAAAGCCTTTGTTACCATCAGGGGTATTTAGAAACCTTTAGTTTAGTTACTTCAACCTCTGCAGTTGTCTTTGAGTTAGCTGTGTTGAGCCTATTGGGGATACTTTAAAGCCTTTGTTACCATCAGGGGTATTTAGAAACCTTTAGTTTAGTTACTTCAACCTCTGCAGTTGTCTTTGAGTTAGCTATGTTGAGCCTATTGGGGATACTTTAAAGCCTTTGTTACCATCAGGGGTATTTAGAAATCTTTAGTTTAGTTACTTCAACCTCTGCAGTTGTCTTTGAGTTAGCTGTGTTGAGCCTATTGGGGATACTTTAAAGCCTTTGTTACCATCAGGGGTATTTAGAAACCTTTAGTTTAGTTACTTCAACCTCTGCAGTTGTCTTTGAGTTAGCTGTGTTGAGCCTATTAGGGATACTTTAAAGCCTTTGTTACCATCAGGGGTATTTAGAAACCTTTAGTTTAGTTACTTCAACCTCTGCAGTTGTCTTTGAGTTAGCTGTGGGCAGAAAACTAATGTTGGAGAGGTAATTATAAGAGTGAGAGAACTCTATTTCTTATTGCTAATCTGGCAACCTCTACGTCATATGAGTCTGAAAGGGTTAACATAATTATCTACACTTAAGAGAGAGAAGCTTGGTCTTACCTGTAGTGAAAATGGTCCTCGGTAATGCGTCTTGTATTGTTTAGTATGTCCAAAATAGTCAGTCAGTCAGTCAGTCAGTCAGTCAGTAGCCACCCCTTACTCCCACAAGGGGTAGGGAGGATCAGCAAGATACACGAGAAAGGAAAAGGAGGTGACAGGAGAAGAACACACATAACAGTTACCCCGCAATATAGAGTAACCTACAGTATACGCTAGTGCAACGGTTTCTTGCAACATAGAGTAACCTACAGTATACGCTAGTGCAACGGATTCTTGCAACATAGAGTAACCTACACTATACGCTAGTGCAACGGTTTCTTGCAACATAGAGTAACCTACAGTATACGCTAGTGCAACGGTTTCTTGCAACATAGAGTAACCTACAGTATACGCTAGTGCCACGGTTTCTTGCAACATAGAGTAACCTACACTATACGCTAGTGCAACGGTTTCTTGCAACATATAGTAACCTACACTATACGCTAGTGCCACGGTTTCTTGCAACATAGAGTAACCTACACTATACGCTAGTGCCACGGTTTCTTGCAACATAGAGTAACTACATACGCTAGTGCACGGTTTCTTGCAACATAGAGTAACCTACACTATACGCTAGTGCCACGGTTTCTTGCAACATAGAGTAACCTACACTATACGCTAGTGCCACGGTTTCTTGCAACATAGAGTAACCTACAGTATACGCTAGTGCCACGGTTTCTTGCAACATAGAGTAACCTACACTATACGCTAGTGCCACGGTTTCTTGCAACATAGAGTAACCTACACTATACGCTAGTGCCACGGTTTCTTGCAACATAGAGTAACCTACACTATACGCTAGTGCCACGGTTTCTTGCAACATAGAGTAACCTACACTATACGCTAGTGCCACGGTTTCTTGCAACATAGAGTAACCTACAGTATACGCTAGTGCAACGGTTTCTTGCAACATAGAGTAACCTACAGTATACGCTAGTGCAACGGTTTCTTGCAACATAGAGTAACCTACACTATACGCTAGTGCCACGGTTTCTTGCAACATAGAGTAACCTACAGTATACGCTAGTGCAACGGTTTCTTGCAACATAGAGTAACCTACAGTATACGCTAGTGCAACGGTTTCTTGCAACATAGAGTAACCTACAGTATACGCTAGTGCAACGGTTTCTTGCAACATAGAGTAACCTACAGTATACGCTAGTGCAACGGTTTCTTGCAACATAGAGTAACCTACAGTATACGCTAGTGCAACGGTTTCTTGCAACATAGAGTAACCTACAGTATACGCTAGTGCAACGGTTTCTTGCAACATAGAGTAACCTACAGTATACGCTAGTGCAACGGTTTCTTGCAACATAGAGTAACCTACAGTATACGCTAGTGCAACGGTTTCTTGCAACATAGAGTAACCTACAGTATACGCTAGTGCAACGGTTTCTTGCAACATAGAGTAACCTACAGTATACGCTAGTGCAACGGTTTCTTGCAACATAGAGTAACCTACAGTATACGCTAGTGCAACGGTTTCTTGCAACATAGAGTAACCTACAGTATACGCTAGTGCAACGGTTTCTTGCAACATAGAGTAACCTACAGTATACGCTAGTGCAACGGTTTCTTGCACATCATGTTGGTTGCAATTGAACACATGATATTACAAAACACGATGTGTATGAAGGAGACAAAAGGCAGGTTGCCTGTGACGAGTGTCTCTCCCAAAACCCAAAGAGTGACAGCCAAATTCAAGGGACGTTGGGGTCAAAATGCCTGGACACACGAAGTTTAAAGCAGTTTTAGTCATAGGATGAAGGAAAGATTGATTGAGGGAGAGAGTTCCAGAGTTCTCTTGTTGAGTAGAAGAAAGACTGAGAAAATTTGCCAATTCTTGGGTTGGAGAGCTGGACAGAATAGGAGTGGGACTGTGTTGAAAGGTGGGTGCCTCGCACTCGCTGCAAGGGAGGGGGTATGCACTGAGAGAGCTCTGAAGAACACTAATTGTTGTAATAGCGATAGAAGAGTGAAAGAGATGCAACATTGCGGCGTGTAGAAAGAGATTGTAGGGAACTATTAAGAGGAGGTGAGTTGATGAGGCGAAATGCTTTTGATTGTACTCGTTCGAGAAGTGCGGTATGGGTGGAGCCTCCCCACACATGCGAACAATACTCAATACAGGGGTGCACTGTGCC
Organism: Paralithodes platypus; assembly: GCA_032716605.1. Lineage (NCBI taxonomy): Eukaryota > Metazoa > Arthropoda > Malacostraca > Decapoda > Lithodidae > Paralithodes > Paralithodes platypus. Next base: position 29,342,837 of record CM064515.1, read on the forward strand.
CCGATACAGAGCAAACACATATATACTACCGCTAGATCCGTTCTCCAAAGTCGCTAGATAGTAAATAAATGCTGAGAATCGCTAGAATAGTTCCTCAACCTCTAGACTACCGCTCAAAATGGCTCAAATCTCCAAAATATCGCTAGAATTCATGTCGCTAGGAGTAATAAATTGCCGCTAGATCTTGCAGGGAAAAAAAGCTAAATTGGCAACATTGAGTATACTACATGATTCTGTTAAATTAACCCTTTGAGTACCAGCGATGTGTGATATATTTTATACTAGCTATATATAGACGATATTATATACAGCTTAGGAAGGATCTGTGGTAATTTAAAGGGTTGGTTGAGGTAGTATGAAGGCTTATTATTACTAGAGGTCCTTCCTAAGTTGAATTAAATCATCTAATAGCCGTCATAATATAATACAAAGGACGTCCCTGGTACTGTAAGGGTTAAGGGGAGGTTTTTAGTTGATTCCCTAGACTTCCATCAAACTTAAAATTACTCCCCCTAGACTCCCTTTCAAGATAAATTTGTACATTTTTCGATAGAAAAATTTCCCGGCTGAAAGCCGGTTCCTCTTAAGTTACAAGCTCGCTATCGCTCGCCAGGATAAAATCGACCCCTAAATGGCACGAAAGGTCTTAAAATTGACAGAATGGGGCGGAAATTCTTAAAATCACCAAACTAATGGGGCAAACGTCTTAAAATCTCAAAAGCAATGGGGCTAGACATGAGGGAGAAAGGGGTCAAGAAAAAAGTCCCTCAAGTGGAAACCTCCCCTTAAGTAACCGTAACTATAGGCCTATAATATTTTTAACATCGTTATTAACACCATTAATTAACCCCCCCACCCCAAAGCAAACTAGTGAACGCATGTGCTCCTCACAGGATTCGAACCCAGGATACCTCATACAATACTCTAACCATTACACCATCAAGAAAGTTAAAGGTACTGTACATAACTCCACCATATGAAGTACCGTACAAGTCGAGTTAGTGAGTGAATGCAGAGGGAGAGATGAGTGTTCTGTTAAGAGATCATTTATTCATTCATGTACACGCACGTTTAAATGTTCCGTCCATCCTTTACAACATACCTAGTAATGTGTACAGTAGCCTCCATAAGTAATGTGTACAGTAGCCTCCATAAGTAATGTGTACAGTAGCCTCCATAAGTTATGTTCCTCGTTGTGATCGTATGTGTCAAAGTATAATTTAGTATGAATGAATTGCGAGGGAGGTTTCTATTCAATTACCAGTTGACTAATCAGATGAGTTAACCACTGCATAAGAAACTACACACTCGTAATTCAAGCATGCCCGTTACAGTGTATCTCCATATATAAACTCAAGGAGAGGAACAGAACTTACTGTGTGTGGCCAACTGTATATGGCATAAACAAATAAATACTCTTTAACAAAACTTAAATATAAAATCTGTGTTGAATATAAATTGTGTTAAAAACTTTCATATTTTTTGCTTGAGATTTGATAATTATTTAGAAGGAAGGATGCGGCATTATTATGAAAGGGACTGAATTTGTTGTGAACAGGTTGAGTGAGGCGAGGTTTGTTACTTCAATAAATTCCATGTTCGTGACTATACAAGCATTAATACAAAACATTATAGCGTTAACTTGTAGGTATATAGGGAGTCAATCAGAAATTAACGGTTTGCCATATGATCCAAGTAACTAAACCAACTTGGATTAAACAATAAAATAATAATAATAATAATAATAATAATAATAATAATAATAATAATAATAATAAAAATAATAAGTTAATATACTGTATAAGAAATAGACCCCCCAAATTAACCATTATCCCCTTCAAGACTTTCATATTGTTGCTTGAGATTTGATTAAACAAAAATAAAGCTAGCGAGGCCATTCCGTGTTTAACTAGCGAAGTCACAAGCACGTTTTTACATGTACTTATTTGCTCATTCAATGTTTTTTTCTATGTGCATGAAGGAAACAAAAGGCAGGTTAACTGTAACGAGTGCCTCCCCCAAAGCCGAAAGAGTGACAGGGACGAATTCAAGGGACGTGGGGGTCGAAATACCTTGACACACGAAGTTTAAAGCAATTTAAGTCATACGATGGGGAAAGATTGATTGAGGGAGAGAGTTCCAGGGTTCACTTGTTGAGTAGAAGAAAGACTGAGAAAATTTGAAGTAGAGGGTACTAAGAATAATGCAATCACCCGAAATAAAATCTAGCTTTTTGTATTTCTGGTCTATTAACTTCAGAATGTAGCTTTTGTAAGAATTAAGCTCCCTGGAAGAGTCTAGCTTGAGTCTAATAACCAATATGTTTGCCAAACCCCCCGGAGTTGGGCGGGGGGGGGGGGGTCTAACATTTCTGGGGGGAAAAACCGTTCGAGTAACTATGTCCATAGGGTAGCTATATTTAGACAGTTTTGTGCGGTTGAAGAAGAATGTGTGGTGGTGAAAATGGTTAACGGAAGCCTTTTAATTGCTGTAGGCCTTTTTCAAGCTAAATATACTCGTTTAATAGTAGCAGAAATATGTTAAAAGGACGGCACCGGTAAACCTTCAGTAGACAGTGTAAATTCATATCACCAACCCACCAAGTAACTCACAAATAAACCTAATTAATGACATCAATGAAACTAATGAATACATGTGGCACTCCAAGGATTCGAACCTAGGACACTCACACCGACTAACCATTACGCTATCAAGGCTTAAGGAAGAGTGACCGTGTGTGTGAGTGCTTGATGATGTGGGTGTGTGTGCGTGTGCGTGTGTATGTATGTATGTATGTGTGTGCGTGTGTGTGTGTGTGGTGTCTGCTAAGGAGGGTGGGCGGTGTCAAATGAATCATGTTTTTGCACGTCATATATATATATATATATATATATATATATATATATATATATATATATATATATATATATATATATACTGTATATACAGTATATATTTACTGTATATATATATATATATATATATATATATATATATATATATATATACTGTATATATATATATATATATATATATATATATATATAGTATATATATATAGTATATATATATACAGTATATATATGACATTTCATTATGCTTTTTATGTGACTTATAAATCATCCATCAAATACAAGATTTATACCCTGTTCCAAGTAGGTAGGCCAGAAAACGTTAACCCTAACCTCTGTAACTCAAAAAGGGCAAGAGCAAATGGGCTGTAAATATTCACACCTATTCCCTGGCTGACCCTTCCCAGATGGTAGAAATATTAGCTCGATTGCTCTAGTCGTTTATGAATTATAAAAGTTAATGGTCAAGAGTTTTGGCCTACTTGGAATGAGGTATACAGGGTGTAACGCAACATATGACAATAACTTTGGGAAATTATAAAACAAGGTATTCTAAGCCTGAAATGTTCTATAAGACATATTCCAAATCTCGGCCGTTAGAAAGATATTGAAGGTTTAATTTAGTGTCCTCCCCCGCATCACTGTAATGGACTCTTCCATATCAAATAGTTTCCAACTGGTCCAAAGTGAGCTAATATGTCTCTAATAATTTTGTAACTTACAGAAATAAAATATCTGTATAATAAGTTGGTAAATTAATTGCAGTTAAATGGAGCTGTGGTAGGCATTAGGACAGCTAGGCCACCTTATGGGAAAATACATATGAAAATAAAATTTTCAACATGCAATATCTCAATACTGGTTGAGATTTGGAATATGTCTTATAGAACATTTCAGGCTTAGAATACCTTGTTTTATCATTTCCCAACGTTATTGTCATACGTCGGGTTACACCCTGTAGTATAAAATGAATGATATATAGATTGCCTTCATTATTTGACTATATTGCCGGGCTGTTCCCATATTAACCTTGGGGTTCTCTTTCTCTCTCTCTCTCTTTGGCTTGCATCCATTCCGCCCCATTCAGCCAACTGTTTTAAGACGTTTACCCCCATCCAGGTGTCAATATTTTCCTGGCGAGCGGTAACGAGCCAGCATATATATATTTTTGTTTTAACAGCAAGATAAATTTGTTCATTTTTCGATAGAAAAATTTGTCCGGCAAAGCCGGATTTCTCCATACAATGCTGGCTCGCTTATCACTCGCTAGTAAGAAATTGACACCTGGATGGGGATAAACGTCTTAAAACAGTTGGCTGAATGGGGCCGAATGGATACAAGCCAAAGCGAGAGGGAGAGAAAGAGAAAACAAGCGAGGTGGGCTCCCTTAATATGAATGATATATAGATTGCATTCATTATTTTATTTGCCTATATTGCCGGCTGTTCCCATATTAACCTTGGGGTTCTCGCCTTGCCTACAGCCGATGACGACGGTAAGTCCACGCCCACCCGCCCATCCGCAGCTAAATCACTCGATTATACTCTACCGCACACACTTGGTACTCTACCGCACACACTCGCTCGATACTCTACCGCACACACTCACTCTCTCACTACACGTATTTTATTTATCTTATCGAGCAGATAGGAATTCTAAATTTGTCGCCCAGCTTTTAACATTCTCTCACTCGATTCCTTCTAACACACTCACTCGATACTCTACCGCACTCACTCGATAGGCTACTCTACCGCTTTCACTCAATACACATATAATTTTATTTACCTTATAGAGCAGATAGGAGGTCCAAATATCAACAGGATTACACTACTATGTCGCCCAGCTATTAAATTTATCTCACTCGATTCCCTCTACCACACTCACTCAATACTCACACTCACTCACTCACTACTCATATAATTTTGTTTACTTTATGAACTAGATAGGACCTCCAAATATAACAACGATTACTATGTCGTCCAGCTATTAACATTCTTTCACTCGATACCCCCCCCGCACTCACTCGATTCTTCCCCGCACTCACTCGATACTCTACCGCTTTCACTCACTCACATATCAGTTTGTTTACTTTATGAAGCAGATAGGAGCTCCAAGTATCAACAGGATTACGATTACACTACTATGTCACCCAGCTATTAAGGGGAGGTATTTAGTTTGTTCCCTAGACCTCCATCAAGCTTAAAATTACACCCCCTTGAGTCCCTTTCAAGATAAATTTGTACATTTTTCGGTAGAAAAATTTCCCGGCCGAAGGCCGGTTCCTCTTAAATTACAGGCTCGCTATCGCTCGCCAGGATAAAATCGACACCTGAATTGCACGAAAGGTCTTAATATGGGGTGAAAGTTCTTAAAATCGCTAAACTAATGGGGCAAACGTTTTATAATATCAAAAGCAATGGGGCTAAACATGAGGGAGAAAGGGGTCAAGAAAAAATCCCTCAAGTGGAGACCTCCCCTTAACATGCTCTCACTCTCTAACCCCTTACCCCACTCCTTCCACATAATACCCTTCTGCTCTCATACTACACACACTACTTTTTTTTAGGGGGTTAAACTTTTATTTATTGGTCTGTTATTCCATTTATTATTATTGTTATTATTATTATTATTATTATTATTATTATTGTTATTATTATTATTATTATTATGATGTATATATATATATTGTTTGTTTCCTCGCCAGACCTCCATCAAGTTTAAAAAACACCTTCAAGACCCCCCCCCCCCTCTTTCGAGATATATTTTACATTTTTCGTTAGACAAATAATATATTCAATGTAGTCACGGTCCACTTCGGGTTCTACACTCTCAAAAATGATAGGGGGTATGAAAAGGGACATTCAAGTGTTCAAAATGTAAGTTCAAATGTTCAAAATGTAGTTCAAAGTGTAAAGTGCTCTTATAAGAGTATATTGGTAATGATAAACCATCCAAGAATAGAAAGGTAAATCATCACCTATTTACCCAATGACTTTATATACCTGACCTTTTACACCGTTCCTTCATAATTAGGCATTATATTGTTATTATTATGTTACCTCCACCAACCGACTTTACTCCTAAACTCCATTAATGAAATCAACAAATACATGTGGCAGTCCAGGGATTCGAACCCAGGATGCTCACACCGAAATTCAGTGCATTTATCCATTGCGCTACGAAGACCACTTCTTAACCCCATATAATAATTTACTTAAAGGATAAGTATTTAAGTCTTCTTCTTTTTTCATAAGTAGCAATTAATGTAATATTTGACAAAATAAATATACAGATTAAGTTGGGGGGATGGGACTCGTTAGCCTTGGTCGGCAACTCATCTAGGGGAGACAACCTTATACAAATCCGGGTGGATAGGACTCGTCAGCCTTGGTTGGCAACCTGTCTAGGGGAGTAAACCTGATACAAATCCGTACTGCTTACCTAAGGGTAAGGCAGGTTAGTGGATGGATTAGCCGAACACCACTGTAGAAAAATAGTGCTAACAAGATACACAGAGGGCCTCGGTGTCGGACGGATCCTAAATTGAGTGGTCAATCCTGTAAGTCCTTCACTAAACTGGCTCGGGTTGTCCCTCTCACAGGGAATAGGTCCGCTTGGGGGCATTCTGTGTATGGCCACCCTCGTAAGGGGATTAAGGCGTCCGGCAATAGATAGATAGATAGATAGTTGTGAACACTCAACTCGACGTCTGACTATTAGTACTAATATCATAATTAGTAAGTTAAATAGGTAGTTATGTTTTTATGAGAGGCTCTGTTAGAAGTACTGTTTTGTATGTGTTAACGCCTTCATCACCATTACGTTATGCCATTGTCAGCATATTCTGGTTACCATTAGACGATTTTCTTAAGTTTGTAATCTACCTCTACGGCTCAATAGGTAAATAAGAGACGATTTTATTTAGTTTTCAATCTACCTATACGACTCAAATAGGTACATACAATCTACCTATACGACTCAAATAGGTACATACAATCTACCTATACGACTCAAATAGGTACATACAATCTACCTATACGACTCAAATAGGTACATACAATCTACCTATACGACTCAAATAGGTACATACAATCTACCTATACGACTCAAATAGGTACATACAATCTACCTATACGACTCAAATAGGTACATACAATCTACCTATACAACTCAAATAGGTACATACAATCTACCTGTACGACTCAAATAGGTACATACAATCTACCTATACGACTCAAAAAGGTACAATACAATCTACCTATACGACTCAAATAGGTACATACAATCTACCTGTACGACTCAAATAGGTACATACAATCTACCTATACGACTCAAATAGGTACATACAATCTACCTATACGACTCAAATAGGTACATACAATCTACCTATACGACTCAAATAGGTACATACAATCTACCTGTATGACTCAAATAGGTACATACAATCTACCTATACGACTCAAATAGGTACATACAATCTACCTATACGACTCAAATAGGTACATACAATCTACCTATACGACTCAAATAGGTACATACAATCTACCTATACGACTCAAATAGGTACATACAATCTACCTGTAAGACTCAAATAGGTACATACAATCTACCTGTACGACTCAAATAGGTACATACAATCTACCTATACGACTCAAATAGGTACATACAATCTACCTATACGACTCAAATAGGTACATACAATCTACCTGTACGACTCAAATAGGTACATACAATCTACCTATACGACTCAAATAGGTACATACAATCTACCTGTACGACTCAAATAGGTACATACAATCTACCTATACGACTCAAATGGGTACATACAATCTACCTATACGACTCAAATAGGTACATACAATCTACCTATACGACTCAAATAGGTACATACAATCTACCTATACGACTCAAATAGGTACATACAATCTACCTATACGACTCAAATAGGTACATACAATCTACCTGTACGACTCAAATAGGTACATACAATCTACCTATACGACTCAAAAAGGTACAATACAATCTACCTATACGACTCAAATAGGTACATACAATCTACCTGTACGACTCAAATAGGTACATACAATCTACCTATACGACTCAAATAGGTACATACAATCTACCTATACGACTCAAATAGGTACATACAATCTACCTATACGACTCAAATAGGTACATACAATCTACCTGTACGACTCAAATAGGTACATACAATCTACCTGTACGACTCAAATAGGTACATACAATCTACCTATACGACTCAAATAGGTACATACAATCTACCTATACGACTCAAATAGGTACATACAATCTACCTATACGACTCAAATAGGTACATACAATCTACCTGTACGACTCAAATAGGTACATACAATCTACCTATACGACTCAAATAGGTGCATACAATCTACCTATACGACTCAAATAGGTACATACAATCTACCTATACGACTCAAATAGGTATATACAATCTACCTGTACGACTCAAATAGGTACATACAATCTACCTGTACGACTCAAATAGGTACATACAATCTACCTGTACGACTCAAATAGGTACATACAATCTACCTATACGACTCAAATAGGTACATACAATCTACCTATACGACTCAAATAGGTACATACAATCTACCTGTACGACTCAAATAGGTACATACAATCTACCTGTACGACTCAAATAGGTTCATACAATCTACCTATATGACTCAAATAGGTACTTACAATCCACCTATACGACTCAAATAGGTACATACAATCTACCTATACGACTCAAATAGGTACATACAATCTACCTGTACGACTCAAATAGGTACATACAATCTACCTGTACGACTCAAATAGGTACATACAATCTACCTATATGACTCAAATAGGTACTTACAATCTACCTATACGACTCAAATAGGTACATACAATCTACCTATACGACTCAAATAGGTACATACAATCTACCTGTACGACCCACCCTATTCAACATCTGACAGACATTAATACAGCACAGAACAAGCCAAACGTAATGACAGCTGGGACATGACTTATTAGCGCGACTGTACACACATAAACGTACCCATTTGGAGGTTGAATACTGGATGAGAATAATAGAACGTAATATTTTCATAATACTTGATTATCCTAGGTTCGAGTCCTTGGAGTGCCACATGTATTTGTTGATTTCATTAATTGAGTTTAGAAGTGAAGTTGGTTGGTGGAGAAAACATAATAACTCATCCCACTAGGTGTATTTTAACCCCTCTTGTACCGGCAACGTCTTATTTTAACCCTTCCTGTACCGGCAACGTCTTATTTTAACCCCTCCTGTACCGGCAACGTCTTATTTTAACCCCTCCTGTACCGGCAACGTCTTATTTGAACCCCTTCTGTACCGGCAACGTCTTATTTTAACCCCTCCTGTACCGGCAACGTCTTATTTTGACCCCTCCTGTACCGGCAACGTCTTATTTTAACCCCTCCTGTACCGGCAACGTCATTTTTTAACCCCTCCTGTACCGGCAACGTCTTATTTTAACCCTTCCTGTACCGGCAACGTCTTATTTTAACCCCTCCTGTACCGGCGACGTATTTTAACCCCTCCTGTACCGGCGACGTATTTTAACCCCTCCTGTACCGGCGACGTATTTTAACCCCTCCTGTACCGGCAACGTCTTATTTTAACCCCTCCTGTACCGGCAACGTCTTATTTTAACCCTTCCTGTACCGGCAACATCTTATTTATTTGAGTTCGGCTACATTAAGACGGTTTTATTTACCTTAGGAAGACAATATGGTTGCTAAGAGGATTAATTGAGATTGTCTGTAGCCTCTTAATGGGTAGATATTCTTGTTAAGGGGAGATTTCCACTTGAGGGATTTTTTTCTGGACCCCTTTCTCCCTCATGTTTAGCCACATCGCTTTTGATATTTTAAGACGTTCGCCCCATAATTAAGAACTTTCGCCCCATTTCTGTCAATTTTAAGACCTTTCATGCAATTTAGGTGTCGATTTTTTCCTGGCGAGCGATAGCGAGCCTGTAATTTAAGAGGAAGCGGCCTTTGGCCGGGAAATTTTTCTATCGAAAAATGTACACATTTATCTTGAAAGGGGGCCTAGAGGGTGTAATTTTAAGTTTGATGGAGGTCTAGGGAGCTAACTAAAAACCTCCCTTTAAGTTGATTAAAATAGTTTAATAGGTGCCAGAATATAATGAAAAGGACGTCACCGGTACTGAATGGGTTAATAATGAATCAAAGTCATTACAACAATCTATAAATTACCCTAATATAGAACTTGTCTGATTTGGAATACATAATATTCACAGTATCTACTACGAAAAATGATCTAAAGAATGGAACTGAGGTATATGGATACACTGGCCACACAGACCTCATGATACCTGCGAGGTGGTCAAGACTTAATTTTAGGAGTGGAAGGAAATGATAGCAACGGGGAGAGATAGAGAGAGAGAAAGGGTGGGGGGGGGGGGGGGGTTAGGGGGAAGAATATTTACTATTTTAGAATAAACAGCTCTGAAATCTTATCGTTCTCAGCATCTCGTCTTAGCTATCTCGTCTATTTCAATTATAGATGCTAAGCCCATTCCACTCTGCTCGTCAATCTCCATTTGTCTTTGTCCTCATATTTATTTATTTGTTTTACTTATGTCTCCCATTCGCTCGACTATCTAATGGAGTCTCCCTATTTATTTTGTGTTGCCTTTCGTTTTCTAATTCTTCGGCTTTTCCATTGTCATCCCCCTCCACCCCATTTTCTATGCGTTCATCTTTTTTATTCACCGTTTTCTCTTTCACTTTTTCTCGTTTTCTTTAGCTGTCTCTTCAGCATTCTACTTTATTATATTTGTATTTAAATTTCACACTCGTCTTTTGGTCTCTCTCTCTCTCTCTCTCTCTCTCTCCTTAGTATATCCTTGTTCCTCTCTAGCCATGTAAGCATTGTGTATGTGTGATAATAATACACACATACACACACACACACACACACACACACACTTTATGAATGAAACAATGTACTGGATATCTTAAGGGAGCCCACTTCGCTTTGCTCTCTTTCTCTCCCTCTCTTTCTCTTTGGCTTGTATCCATTCAGCCCCATTCAGCCTACTGTTTTAAGACGTTTACCCCCATCCAGGTGTCAATATTTTCCTGGCGAGCGGTAGCGAACCAGCATATATATATTTGTTTTGACAGCAAGATAAATTTGTACATTTTTCGATAGAAAAATGTTTCCGGCGAAGCCGGATTTCTCCATACAATGCTGGCTCGCTATCGCTCGCCTGGAAGAAATCGACACCTGGATGGGGATAAACGTCTTAAACAGTTGGCTGAATGGGGCCGAATGGATACAAGCCAGGGAAAGAGAGGAAAGGAGATAAAGATAAAAGAAAAAACGGTGACCCCCTCTTAATAATGATTGCATTATGTGAAAATATTATATATATCCTCATGAAATGGTACGGCATTGTATTGTATTGATAAATATAATTGAGATATATATTTGCATATATTATATATGTATGTACATATATCTCACACTTGCAACACACACACACACACCAATACATATACACACCCACACCCACACCCACAATAACACCCACACCCACACACACACAAAAACACCTACACACCCACAAACACAAACATACCACACCCACACACAAACACAAACATACCACACCCACACACACCCACAAACACACCCACACCCACACACACCTCTTAATCCTATACTCAGTAACTTAGCTCCTCCCCCCCCCCCCCACAGTGACTTGATAGAGGTTTGACTGATTGTATTAAAGGGAGACTGGCCGTTTGTTTGGTCTATTAATTCATTTATTCATATATTTGTTTTAGTTTCCTCCCTAGACCTCCATCAAGCTTAGAAAAACACCCCCTAGACCCCCCTTCAAGATAAATTTGTAAATTTGTCGGTAGAAAAATGTCTTGGCCGAAGGCCGGTTCCTCTTAAAATTGCAGGCTCGCTATCGCCCGCCAGGAAATAATCGACACCTAAATGGCACGAAAGGTCTTAAAATCAACAACGAAATGGAGCGAAAGGTGTTAAAATCCCCAAACTAATGGGCCGAACGTCTTATAATCTCAAAACTAGTGGGGCTAAATATTGGGGAGAAGGGGGTCCAGAAAAACGGTCTGCCTCCCCTTAAGGGACCTACCTGCCTTTTCTACCTGGGAGGACCATATGCTTTCATTAGTTTATTCAAGTACATTGGGGTTTGTAATTGATGATTAATGTTAAGAACGGGGTGTTACTTAATTTAATCCATTCGGCCCCATTCAGCCTATTGTTTCAAGACGTTTCTCCCCATTCAGGTATCGATTTTATCCTGGCGAGCGAGAGCGAGCCATTATTTTATGGAGAAACCGGCTTCGCCGGAGACATTTTTTTATCGAAAAATGTACAAATTAAGTCGGCTGTCTAAAACTTAATCCAAAATATGCTGGCTCGCTATCGCTCGTCAGGTGTAAATTGACACCTGGATGAGGATAAACGTCTTAAAACAGCAGGCTGAATGGGGTCGAATGGCTACTACCCATAAAGAGAACAAAAAAAAACGAGTCGGCCCCCTTAATGGAAGCTGTGGTTGTAGTCGATGTGGCCTTAGTTGTAGTGTAGACATGTTGTGGTGGTTGTGGCCATTTAACCCCTTGAAGCTCTGACACGTTCTAGCAGTTTATTTTTGGCTATCATTAGACGATTTTATGCAGCTTAGGAAGGATCTGTGGGTGTTAAAAGGGTCAATACTATCTCAATCAACCCTCTGACTTCCCTATACCGTTACTAATCTGAATAAAATCGTCTAATAGTAGCCAGAAAACAGAACAGAAACGCGTATTGGAGCTTAAACGGGTTAACAAGGCCAATTTTATGTTTCCAATATTTGTTTTGATGTAGAATTTTGTAGTCGTATATATTTTATATAGATATTTTTGTAGATATTTGATGTTTGATGGCCTATACATTTATATGCCCAAATTTTGCTTTTGATGTCAAAATTTGAGTGGTCTTAGATATATTATTTTTGTTGGGTGTAGTTGAAAATGTTTATACCTATAAGGCCTTTTTGATATACCCAACACAAATTATACTGTGTATGACTGTGTGTTCCGTTGATGTCATTGCATTTTTATGATGTCTCAAAAGATATATTTTTTTTTTTTCAAAAAAAATCCCATCCATTGAACCCCCCCCCCCCCCCCCCCCCCGACATATGTCTGCCTTTTTTTTTTTTTTTTTTGGCAAATGTGTCTATATTTTTTTGGTATCGCCTTTGGTGTTTTTTGTGCTGATTGCCTATACTGTGTTTATCTTTACCTGGCAAGTAACAGTTCATATTAACTATTTTTGTTTATAGTCATTTATCGAGCCTTATAAAATTAGGAAGTTAGGAAAAGAGGATTATTATATAATCGATATTATAGTCACTGCTATTACGTATTATAGTCACTGCTATTACGTATTATATAAACGATATTATAGTCACTGCTATTACGTATTATATAAACGATATTATAGTCACTGCTATTACGTATTATATAAACGATATTATAGTCACTGCTATTACGTATTATATAAACGATATTATAGTCACTGCTATTACGTATTATATAAACGATATTATAGTCACTGCTATTACGTATTATAGTCACTGCTATTACATATTATAGTCACTGCTATTACGCATTAGCGGATTAAGACATTTGCTAGGAAGGGATGGCATTTTTGTCCAGGTACAGATGACCAGAGTTTAGTGGTGTTCTCCTAGGTGTTCAGTATTTTATGTTCTTTAACACTATCTGGTCCGACATCTTGGGGGTTAGTGTGTTATTTTGTCAAGTTATTGAGGATAGTATCGAGGATTTTGCTAGCTTTTGCCATTTTCAAGTAATTTACTTTAGTTTTTCCCCTAAGCTTGCAAAGACACATACTTCCTTCAAACTGAAAAAAAAAAAAACAAAAAAAAAATGCCCACCCAGAAACTAATCAAGCCTAAATTTGTACATTTTTCGATAGAAGAATGGACTTCTAACTTACAGGCTCTTTATTCATCGCCCAGAAAACAATCGACATCTGAAAGGGGTGAAGCGTCTTATGTCCAAACTAATGGGGGGAAAAGTCTTGTTATCTCCAAACTATTGGAGTAAAATAGGGAAGGTTAAAAAAGCTCCCCCTCAGACCAAATATGTTTTTTTTTTTTTTTGTGTGTGTCGCCCTCTTTCCACATTTCACTATCAGCTGACTTGACCCTTACGTTTCATCGGGATTCTTCGGTTAATTCTGTTTAAGTTTGGTTATTATTCACTGCACAGTCTCGATCGATAGTCGTCTCGGTCAATATACAGGAGGCGCTACAATATAGGTAGCAAAATTGTAATGGTAGTTTTGGGTTCCTATCATCATATGCTTCATTTCTATATACTTTTTATCCCCGGGGGAAAAAAAACAAAAAATCTTGGGTTTTTTTTTATTTTTTCTTGGATTTTTTTTTTTTTTTTTTTTTTTATTAACCTAACCAAAAAACCTAACCTAACCTAACCTAAATGTATTTGGGGGCTATTAGGTTAGGTTAGGTTAGGTTTTTTGGTTAGGTTAATGACCAAAACAAAAAATCCCAAGAAAATAAATGAAAAATCCCAAGATTTTTTTTTTTTTTTCCCCGGGGATAAAAAATATATAGAAATGAAGCATATGATGATAGGAACCCAAAACTACCATTAAAATGTTGCTATCTATATTGCAGCGCCTCCTGTATATTGACCGTCGTCTCCTACTTCCATCATTTCAACTATATTCAATTTTATATACTCAGGACCAATCCCCACTTTTCCTTTTTTTTTGGGGGGTGGGGGGAGGGGACTCAAGACAGAGCCAGAATAGGGACAACACAACCGAAAGCAATGAACACAATAACACACAATAGAAATTCACACACATCTAGGTCATTCAACTATATATACTGTACTATATATATATATATATATATATATTACTGTATATATATATATATATATACTGTACATATAAATGGCCTCATATCAACACCAATGAACGTCACAGCGAACCTCTGAAATGTAGTTTTAAACTTAATGGTAAGATTCTGCTTAGTTCGGGATGCCTCTGAAGATGGTTCACTTTTGGGGTGATTTTTGCATGTATTCATTAATTTTCTAGTTTCTTCCCTAGACCTCCATTACATTTAAAAAAAAAACGTCCATTAGATCCCCCTTCTAGATTAATTTGTACATTTTTCGGTAGAAAAATTTCCCGGCCACAGGCTCACTATCGTTCGACAGGGATAAAATCGACACCTAAATAGCACGAAAGGTCTAAATATTGACGAAGAAATGGGGCGAAAGGTCTTAAAATCGCCAAACTAACGGGGCAAACATCTTAACATCTGAAAACTAATGGGGCAAACATCTTACCATCTGAAAACTAATGGGGCAAACATCTTACCATCTGAAAACTAATGGGGCAAACATCTTACCATCTGAAAACTAATGGGGCAAACATCTTACCATCTGAAAACTAATGGGGCAAACATCTTAACATCTGGAAACTAATGGGGCAAACATCTTAACATCTGAAAACTAATGGGGCTAAACATGAGGGAGAAGGGTGTCCAGAAAACCCGCGCATCTCCCCTTAACCCCTTCAGTACCGAGTTGTCCTTGTCCTTATAATCTGGATATTATCAGACGATTTTAGCCAGCTTAGGGAGGACGTGTAGCAATGAAAAGGCTTCAAACTATCTCGACCATCCATTTTAAGGGGAGATTTCCACTTGAGGGATTGTTTTCTGGACCCCTTTCTCCCTCATGTTTAGCCCCATTGCTTTTGAGATTTTAAGACTATCGCCCCATTACTTTGACGATCTTAAGAACTTTCGCCCCATTTCTGTCAATTTTAAGACTTTTCGTGCCAATTAGGTGTCGATTTTTTCCTGGCGAGCGATAGCGAGCCTGTAATGTAAGAGGAACCGGCCTTCGGCCGGGACATTTTTCTACCGAAAAATGTACAAATTTATCTTGAAAGGGGGTCTAGGGGGTGTAATCGTAAGCTTGATGGAAATATAGGGAACAAACTAAAAACCTCCCCTTACCACCTAGGGTAATATAGTTGGAATAACACAAAATACATCCTCGGTAAGGAAGGGGTTAAGACCACGATGTATGGCCTAGTGTGTACCTTACCTTCCTGCAAAAAAAAAAAAAAAAAAGGCTCTATACCACTTTTACACTTCATTCTCGAAATATACCGATTATTATTTTAATTTTTATTATTTAAATTCTTTCACATTCATAGTCTTTCGTATCATCCACAATCAACCCTCTCTCTCTCGCGCTCTCTCTCTCACACACACACACACACACACACACACACACACACACACACACACACACACACGCACCTCTAGTACATAATATTTAACTCGTCAACTCTGTCAATCTCTCTCTCTCTCTCTCTCTCTCTCTCTCTCTCTCTCTCTCTCTCTCTCTCTCTCTCTCTCGTACATAATATTTAACTCTACAAACAGCTCTTCTACAACCTCTTGCTTTGGTCCTTATTATAAGATGATATAAGTTACAGTTAAGGGGAGGCAGTTGGTTTTTCGAGTCCTCCTCCTCCCTCATGTTTAGCCCCATTAGTTATGAGATTTTAAGACATTCGCCCCATTAGTTTGGCGATTTTCAGACCTTTTGCCCCATTCCTTTGTCAATATTAAGACCTTTCGTGCCATTTAGGTGTCGATTTTTTCCTGGCGAGCGATAGCGAGCCTGTATTTGAAGAGGGATCGGCCTCTGGCCGATACATTTTTCTACCGAAAAATGCACAAATTTATATCGAAGGGGGGTCTTGTGGGTGTTATTTAAAGTTTGATAAAGGTTTAGAGAGCAAACTAAACCCCTTCCTTAAACCATTGAGCCGAACCAGTAAATTATGCTGCACAATACCGTCTGAGCTCCCTAAAGCCGGTATCACACGAGAGATTTTATAGTCAACATTCGATGATCAACATTTCTGGAAAATTTTGCACTGGTATCGGAAACTAGACTGATGGTAGATGCAGTTAGGTGACCGAAATATTGTAAATGTTGATCTCGTAAGCTGCCAGACCAGTGTTGAGGATAAATGTTGAGTGAAAATGCGCTCGTGTGATAGCGGCTTTTAAGCTATGCAAACTGATCCTCTGTACATTTCCAGCCTAAATACACAGGTGCAATGATCAATAAACCGGTTATTATCATTATAGTATTATTATGATTACACACACACACACACACACACACACACACACACACACACACACACACACACACACACACTTCCTCTCCCCTCCTCTCCCCTATTCCATCCCATTCCTTCTCCCCAGCATATCCACTAATTCCTCACCCCCTCTAGCCCTCTCCCCTCCCCTCCCCCCCCTCCCCTCCCTTCTCTAACCTCCTCCACCCTCCCCTCCCTCCCTCCCATCCCCTCCCCTCCCTCCCTACACCATTAATCTACCAAAATCCTCCCTTCTCCCTCCCCTTTAAATCTCCCCTCTTTCTCTGTGTCCACCTTTTAAACTCCCCTCACCCCGTTCAAATGAATATGTGTTGTTGTTCCTTTCTCCCTCCCCCCCCCCCCCTCTCTCTCTCGCTCTCTCTCTCTCTCTCTCTCTCTCTCTCTATATATATATATATATATATATATATATATATATATATTGCGTATAAAGAGAACCATTGTATTAATGGAATCATATTTCAGATTAGGACTCTCTCTCTCTCTCTCTCTCATCCTTCCACTGCCTCTTCCATCGTTCCACTTAACTTCCTCCTATCCCCTCTTTCGTCCCCTCTCCCTCCCTCCCTCTATACCTCTATTCTTCCATAACCCCCCTCACCCACCCCCCCCCCCAGTCCCTATCCCCTCCCTATCTCTATTCTTCCATAACCCCCCTCCACCCCCCCCCCCCCCCCCCCCCCCCCCCTCCTATCCCCTCCCTATCTCTATTCTTCCATAACCCCCCCCCCCCCCCTCCTCCACCCCCCCCAGTCCCTATCCCCTCCCCATCTCTATTCTTTGATACCCCCCCCCCCCCCTCCACCCCCCCAGTCCCTCTCCCCTAAAAGGGGAGATCTCCACTTGAGGGATATTTTTCTTGACCCCTTTCTCCCTCATGTTTAGCCCCATTGCTTTTGATATTATAAAATGAGTGCCCCATTAGTTTAGCGAATTTAAGAACTTTCACCCCATATTAAGACCTTTCGTGCAATTTAGGTGTCGATTTTATCCTGGCGAGCGATAGCGAGCCTGTAATTTAAGAGGAACCGGCCTTCGGCCGGGAAATTTTCTACCGAAAAATGTACAAATTTATCTTGAAAGGGACTCGAGGGGGTGTAATTTTAAGGTTGATGGAGGTCTAGGGAACAAACTAAATACCTCCCCTTAAAAGTATACCTCCAAGACCCCTCTTTGAGATATATTGTACATTTTTCGGTGGGAAAATGTCCTGACCGAAGTCTTATATTGCAGGCTCTCCCAGGACAAAACCGACACTTAAACGGCAAGAATCGTCTTTAACTTGACGAAGAATTGTGGGCGAAAGGTCCAAAATCGCCAAACTAATGGGGCGAACGTCTTAAAATCTCAAAACTAATGGGGCTAACCATAAGAGAGGAGGGGCTTTTGACCGCCGCCCCCCGTCCCCCCGTCCCCCCCCCCCCCGTCCCCCCGATACCCACACTACCACAACACCAAACACTCGCACAGTACACCCCCACACACCCTGAAGCCCCCCCACACCCCTCCCTACCACAGACACCCACACCCTACACATACCATGAAGCACCACACAACCCCCACTAAATCTCCAACCCACAACATTACACACACACACACACACACACACACACACACACACACACAGCCTTACCCTAATTATTTGAATTATTATGTGTGTGTTCACCTCCACAGATCCTTCCTGAGCTGCATAAAATAGTTAATTATTGATATAGCCAGTATAAATTATCAAAACGCGGCATGATCCTCAATATATATATTCAATATATATTCCACTTCATCCACACCATTCCACATATTAAACTTCACAATCTGTCCACATCAATTAAATATCTTACCCCTTAAACTGGTATCACACGAGAGCATTTATAGTCAACATTCGATGATCAACAAAATTCTGGCAACATTTCTGGAATATTTCGCACTGGTATAGGAAACTAGATGATAGATGAATTTAGGCAACCAAAATATTATGAATGTTGACCTCATAAGCTGCCAGACCAGTGTTGAGGGATAAATCGCTCGTGTGATACCGCCTTTAACCCCTTCTGTGCCGCTGATGTACTTTCCATTATATTCTGGCATTATTGGATGATTTTGCTCAGCTTAGCAAGGACGTCACCCCCATTAAAAGGCCACAGGCTCAATGAATCCTTTTAGCTACCGTTATCTATCCTAAGCTTCATAAAATTGTCTGAATGTAGCTGAAATTAAATATAAAAGACGAAGGGGTTAATATGTCCACTTCCTGCCCTTCAACCAGCTGAATAGAAAAACAACATAAAAAAATCTGAGGAGGAGCACTTTCAGCTTCCCAAGAACCCTACCAAGCTGTCTTTCCTCCATTACAATTAGTATTAAGGGGAGATTTCCACTTGAGGGATTTTTTTCTTGACTCCTTTCTCCCTCATGTTTAGCCCCATTGCTTTTCTAATTTTAAGACTTTTGCCCCATTATTTTGACGATTTTAAGAACCTTCGACCCATTTCAGTCAATTTTAAGACCTTTCGTGCTATTTAGGTGTCGATTTTATCCTGGCGAGCGACAGCGAGCCTGTAATTTAAGAGGAACCGGCTTTCAGCCGGGAAATTTTTCTACCGAAAAATGTACAAAGTTGTCTTGAAAGGGGCTCAAGGGGGTGTAATCTTAAGCTTGATGGATATCCAGAGACCAAACTAAAAACCTCCCCTTAAGCTGGTATCACACGAGATCTTTTTATTGTCAACATGCGATCATTCATATATTTCTGGCAACATTTCTGGAATATTTTGAACTGGTATCGGAAACTGGTATCGGAAACTAGACTGATGATGGATGAATTTTGGTAACATATTATAGTATAAATGTTGAACTCTTAAGCTGCCAGACCAGTGTTGAGGATAAATGTTGAGGGAAAAAGCGCTCGTGTGATACCGGCTTTAGCCTCTCACTCTCTGTTGGCGGATTCACACGACCATTTTTTATAGGTAACATTTACGTCAATTATTTTTGGCAATTTCGGTTATATATCAGCTGATGGTGAATAGAATCCCTTGACAACTTATTTATATCGATACTTGATAGAATTAATATTAACCCTCTCCGACATGTGACGCGATTTTGAGCCTATTGGGATACTTTAAAGCCTTTGTTACCATCAGGGGTACAGTATTTAGAAACCTTTAGTTTAGTTACTTCAACCTCTGCAGTTGTCTTTGAGTTAGCTGTGGGCAGAAAACTAATTTTGGAGAGGTAATTATAAGAGTGAGAGAACTCTATTGCTTATTGCTAATCTGGCAACCTCTGCGTCATATGTGCGTGAAAGGGTTAATGCCAAGTTTGCATAATTAACATCACTACGATATAAAATCAACGTAACTGCTGAGTAACCAAGAGATTAACATGACAATTTACCATCAGCTAGGAAAAAATATACTAAAGTGTCCGATACCAGTGCAAAATATTTCCAAGATTTTTGTCCAATAATCCAAAGGTTGCCCTAAAAAAAAGCAGCTCGTGTGAATCCGCCCTTCCTTCTTTTAGTTAGGGGGGTTATCTCCTTTTCTGGCTCTCTCTTTCTCTAGCTTGTATCCATTCGACCCCATTCAGCCAACTGTTTTAAGACGTTTATCCCGATCCAGGTGTCGATTTCTTCCTGGCGAGCGACAGCGAGCCAGCATTGTTTGGAGGAATCCGGCTTCGCCGGAGACATTTTCCTATCGAAAAATGTACAAATTTAGCTTGCTGTCAAAACAAAAATATATATATGCTGGCTCGCTACCGCTCGCCAGGAATATATTGACACCTGGATGGGGGTGAACGTCTTAAAACAATAGGCTGAATGGGGCCGAATGGATACAAGCCAAAGAGAGAGGGAGAGAAAGAGAACAAACAACGAGGTGGAGTCCCTTAACAACCAGCTCGAGTGAATCCGCCCTTCCTTCTTTTAGTTAACCCGTTCAGTACCGGGGACGTCTTTTAGTTAACCCGTTCAGTACCGGGGACGTCTTTTAGTTAACCCGTTCAGTACCGGGGACGTCTTTTAGTTAACCCGTTCATTACCGGGGACGTCTCTTTCCTCATATTCTGGCAACCATTAGACGATTTTATTCAGCTTAAGAAGGACCTATATCAATAATAGGACTTCAAACTGTCTCCCCCCAACCCTTTTAACTACCACAGATCCTTCCTAAGCTGCATAATATCGTCTAAATATAGCTAGAATATAATATAACACACGTCGCTGGTACTGAAAGGGTTAAGCGCAGGACCAGCTCATCTCGGTAAGGGATGCGAACCCGTGTCTCTTCCTCTTACTGTGGTGGTGATGGTGGTGGTCCAGTTCGGCTTGGCATGACGGTGTGCATGGTAACTGTGTGTCTTCCCCCACCCCCCGACACACACACACACCTGAGAATGTCATGACGAGTTCCCCCCCTACCCCACTCCCCCCTTCCTCCCTCTCGCTCTCTATTACAATGTACTCCGCATTGTTTCCCGTCCCCTCCCCTCCCTTTTATTTCAATGTACCCCTGAGTGTGTTCCCCCCCCCCCTACCCCTGCCCCCCTCTCTATTACAATGTACCTCCGAGTGTGGTCCCCCCGCCCCCCCCCCCCCCGCCCCCCCCCCCCCCCCCCCCTATTACAATGTACCCCTGGCTGTGCCCTCCTCCCCCTCCCCCTTGGGCCTTTTGTTCTCCTCCATGTACCCTTTAAATCACCTAGGCCCTAATCGGTTCCCCCACATTTATGTATTCCTATTGAGTTTACTCCTGTTTTTGACCCCCCCCCCCCCCACCCTCCTTTAATTTCCTCGACACAGCTCCCCCCTCCTCCTCATCCTACTTCGCCCCCCCCCCCCCCCCCCCCCCCTCTTGTATTTTCCAGTAAGGCCTTTCCACACACACACACACATCACCGCCACCCTCCAAACACGTACAGTACATACCTCTTCTTCTTCTTCTTTTTCATAATAAATATATAACAAAATAGAAGATCCCACCCTTTTCCCATCACCTCCCCTACCTAACACTCCCAACACCAAACACCTCCCGGGATTCGAACCTGGGTCACCACATACAGATCTTAAACACTCTAACCATTACACCGTCAAGACACCGTCGAGCCTGAAGTTTAAGAGGGACCGGCCTTCGGCCGGCAGATTTTTATACCGAAAAATTTACAAATTTATCTTGAAAGGGACATTAATACAGCCCAGAACAAGCCAAACATAATGACAGCTGACTTATTAGCGCGACCGTACCATGCACACATTCCACACCCAACACATACCCTAACACCAAGCGTCTCTACTGCCCAGTAGCCTTCCCATCCCACTCACACCCATGATTAGAATCCCAAACCTCCCAGTCAGACTTTAATCCCCCCATCCCCCGCCTCACTGCCCAGTACACAAGGCCCTAACCTCCAACAGACCCATCTCCCCCAGTCACACACAAATACCCCAACCCCAGTACTTAAACCCCTAACTCCCCACAGACCCATCTCCCCCCCCCCCCCCCAGTACACAAATCCCCAACCCCAGCACATAAGACCCTAACTCCCCATAGCCCCAACTCCCCCCCCCCCCCCAGTACACAAATCCCCAACCCCAGTACATAGACCCCAACTCCCAACAGACCCATCTCCCCAAGCACGCACAAATCACCCGACCCCAGTACATAAGCTTCCCCCATCCCCCAACAGACCCAACTACCCCAGCCACACACAATTCCCCCCACCCCAGTACATAAGCTTCCCCCATCCCCCAACAGACCCAACTCCCCCAGCCACACAAATCACCCAAACCCAGTACATAAGACCCTAAGTCCCCAACAGACCCAACTCCCCCAGCCACACACAAATCACCCGACCCCAGTACATAAGCTTCCCCCATCCCCCAACAGACCCATCTACCCCAAGCACACAAATCACCCAAACCCAGTACATAAGACCCTAAGTCCCCAACAGACCCATCTACCCCAAGCACACAAATCAGCCCCACACAAATCTCCCGACCCCAGTACATAAGACCCTAAGTCCCCAACAGACCCAACTCCCCCAGCCACACACCTCCAACCCCAGTACATAAGACCCTAACTCCCCACAGACCCATCTACCCCAGCACATAAGCTCCCCCCATCCCACAGCCCCACACAAATCTCCCGAGCCCAGTACCTAGCATCCCCCATCCCCCAGGCAACCATCTCTGGCCACTAATCCCTCGCCCACTCCCCCACCAGGTAAGATCCTGTGCTACGAGTGCTCCTCCTGGACCAACCCGCTGTGTGCCGACCCCTTCAACTTCACCCTGGCCCGGCAGCTCAAGGGGCCGCCCGTCGAGAAGTGCGATGGCTGTTGTGTCAAGCTTGTCCAACACATAGGCACTGGTAGGTACTCAGTAGTTTTTATATATAGATTTAGATAATATATAGACACTGATAGGTAGTCTGTAGCAGTATATATACAGTATATATACTGTATATATACTGTATATATATATATACTACATAGTCACTGGTAGGTACTCTGTAGTATTTTATATATAAATTGAGATCATTATTACATGGACACTGTTAATATTAAGATTCTGATTGGTACTCAGTTCTATTATCGATATATAAATATACACTAAGCATGAGAGACATTTGGGCAAGTCTCCATACACCCTGTGCCTCTGTTTCACCTAGCATATAAATAGGAACCTGATGTAAGCGGAATGTTGTCATGGGGTTAGCGGTCCGGTACAATAGTCTGTTATTTCCGGTAAATTGCTATCTTGCCATCCTGATTAAGCCGGTATCACACGAGAGCATTTATAGTCAACATTCGATGATCAACATTTTTCTGGCAACTTTTCTGGAATATTTTGCTCTTGTATCGGAAACTAGACTGATGATGGATGAATTCAGGTGACCGAAATATATTAGATGTTGACCTCGTAAGCTGCCAGACCAGTGTTGAGGATAAATGTTGAGTGAAAAAGTGCTCGTGTGATACCGGCTATACTTGGCTGTTTCTAAGATTATGTACCGAAATATGCTGCTGATTATGAAACTTGACAATGATATAACGTAGAGACACAGTAGTTTCATATTTTCCCCCTAATAATCGATAAATCAGATGTTAACACTATCTGGTGCAACGTCTTGGGGGTTATTATCGTATGTAGTTGAATTATTAGAGGTTTTTAATTGTTTTAGCCATTTTCCAACAATGTGTCCCGCTAGACTTGGAAAAACGCCTCTCCAAACCCCCTTCAAACTAAAACAACGTCCCCCAGATCCCCTTCACACTAAAACAACGTCCCCCAGACCCCCTTCAAACTAAAACAACGTCCCCCAGACCCCCTTCAAACTAAAACAACGTCCCCCAGACCCCCTTCAAACTAAAACAACGTCCCCCAGACCCCCTTCAAACTAAAACAACGTCCCCCAGACCCCCTTCAAACTAAAACGACATCCCCCAGACCCTCTTCAAACTAAAACGTCCCCCAGACCCCCTTCAAACTAAAATAACGTCCCCCAGACCCCCTTCAAACTTAAACAACGTCCCCCAGACCCCCTTCAAACTAAAACAACGTCCCCCAGACCCCCTTCAAACTAAAAACAACGTCCCCCAGACCCCCTTCAAACTAAAAACAACGTCCCCCAGACCCCTTCAAACTAAAACAACGTCCCTCAGACCCCCTTCAAACTAAAACAACGTCCCCCAGACCCCCTTCAAACTAAAACAACGTCCCCCAGACCCCCTTCAAACTAAAACAACGTCCCCCAGACCCCCTTCAAACTAAAACAACGTCCCCCAGACCCCTTCAAACTAAAACAACGTCCCCCAGACCCCCTTCAAACTAAAACAACGTCCCCCAGACCCCCTTCAAACTAAAACAACGTCCCCCAGACCCCCTTCAAACTAAAACAACGTCCCCCAGACCCCCTTCAAACTTAAACAACGTCCCCCCGACCCCCCTCCAACTAAAACAACGGCCCCCAGCCCCCCTTCAACCTAAAACAACGTCCCCCAGACCCCCTTCAAACTAAAACAACGTCCCCCAGACCCCCTTCAAACTAAAACAACGTCCCCCAGACCCCCTTCAAGGTAAATGTGTACATTTTTCGGTAGAAAAAATTCCCGGCCAAAGGCCGGTTTCTCCCAAATTGCGGGCTCGCTATCGCTCACCCAGGAAAAATCGACACCTTATTGGGTTGAAGCATCATATAATCGCCAAACTAATGCGATGAAACGTCTTAAAATCTCCAAGCTAATGAAGTAAAACTGGGAGGATCTAAATTGGCCCGCCCTGCACCTAATAGGGTTAGAAGATTCAATTTATCATCAGCTGGACACAAACTAACTATAGTTGGAAGGGTACCATTCAGGTCACTCAAGGCTTGGAATCCAGATGACTCCAATATAAACATGGGGGTGGTGCCAAGTCCTTCAGTGATGATATAGACCGTGGTGTGTACTAAACAAACTTTATCCCCTTGATGTTCTGTCTCACCCAGACGTTAATGAGGATCTGCGATGTAAATCTCTGTCGCCTTTTCTATATATATATATATATATATATATATATATATATATATATATATATATATATATATATATATATATATATATATATACCTATATATATATATAATATATATATATATATATATATATATATATATATATATAAATATATATAAATATATATATATATCCTACTACCCGTCAGGAACCTCCAGAGGTCTATCCCTTATTCTTCAACAATACAAAAATCAACCGTTCATCTTCCCTCAATGTTCTCGGTGTCTCTTTTTCTTCTGCTCTCACTTGGAAAGACCATATTACCAGTCTCGCTAAGGCAGGCTCCCAGAAGCTGGGTGTGCTCAACCGCCTCAAGGGGTTCTTTACCCCTGCGCAGCTTCTTGCTCTGTACAGGGGCACAGTGCGTCCTTGTATTGAATATTGTTCACATGTGTGGGGAGGATCCTCTCACACTGCACTCCTAGATAAAGTAGAAACGAAAGCCTTTCGTATCATTAACTCCCGTCCACTCACCAACTCTCTGCAATCTCTCTCTCTTCGCCACAATGTTGCATCTCTCTCGCTATTCTATCGCTACTATAATAATCAGTGTTCCTCGGAGCTTTCCCAGTGTATACCACCTCCTCTACGTAGGGTACGTAGTACCCGCCTTGCAACACAATCCCACCCCTACTCTGTGCAACTCTCCAACCCAAGAGTGAAATGCTATTCTCAGACTTTCTTCTATTCAACTGATGAGCTCTGGAACTCTCCCAGAATCAGTTTTTCCCTCTTCCTATGACTTAAATTGCTTCAAACTCCGTGTGTCCAGGCATTTTAGCTCGAACGTCCCTTGATTTCGGCCCTGTCACTCTTTGAAATCTGGGGGACGCACTCGCTGCAGGCAGTTATGCCTTTTGTCTCCCTCATTCACAGAAAAAAAAATATATATATATATATATATAGTGTATATATATATATATAATTATATGAATTATATCAGTTTGAAAACCTTTATTTAGGTCGGATGTTCTGTTTCCTGATCACGTATTGAATCATATTCTCTCCGATAACATACGAATATCTTATAGCTCTCTCAACATATATCTATCTTGTATTTCTCTGTCAACATACATACACACACACACGAACACACACACTCTTGACACTTTTCCAATAGTAATATTGGGTGTTCATTCTCTCTCTGTCCATCACCTTAAGGGGGGTCAACGGCTTTATTTATCTTTCTCTCCTTTTCTCTCTTTTCCTGACATGTATTCATTCGGCCCCATTCAGCCAACTGTTTTAAGACGTTTATCCCCATCCAGGTGTCGATTTCTTCCTGGCGGGCGATAGCGAGCCAGCCTTGTATGGTTGTATGGTGTGGTTGGTTATCAATACTGTACACTCCAATCTCACACACACACACACACACACACACACACATACACATACATTTACATACTGATTGCATACGCCAAAATTACACACACTCTCTCTCACTGGCTCCCATTCGACCACACTCTCCACCACCTACCACCACCACCATGCTCCACCACAGTCTCCCCCCCCCCCTCCACCACCACCACCCCTCTCCATCAGTCTCCCTCCTCCTCCACCACCACCACTCCCTCTCGACCACAGTCTCCCTCCCTCCCCCTCCACCACCACCCCCTCTCCACCACAGACTCCCCCCTTCCCCCACCACTTCTCACTCCACCATTGTCCACTGTGGAGGGTTAGTATGATCGGTTATCAATACACTCCACACTCTCACTCCACATTCACACTCACACTCTCACTCCACATTCACACTCACACTCTCACTCCACATTCACACTCACACTCACAACTCGTTTGTCTACACCTCAATATATAGCATACACCTAATATATATATATATATATATATATATATATATGTTACAACCCAAAGTTTGGAGAGACTAGTGGAACTAGCTTAGTTAAAGATTTGGCCCCGAAGGAGTCTAGAGGGCGACCTTTAGGTTGAACACAAAGACTGAACTTTAGTTTAAGGGTGTTCAGTATGGATAAGTACTTTTATTAATTTAGTACTTGTATTAAGGTAAAGTCTCTTTAAGAGTAGTTCTCGTATTTTAATATTTATTACTAAGATGATATTTTAATTTAAGATTTGTTCTCGTATTTTAATCAGACTTCAAAGTAGTCTTCTGGATATTATATAGGGTTAATCTTCCTCACTTCATTTAATCATTAGGGTATAAATATATATGGATAAGAAAAGAATACACACAATTTTTGTTAATATAATAAAATCAAATTTAAGTATAACAAAACCATTAGGTATTATATAATTATAATTTAAAGTTATAAAACAAAATAAAACAAATACAATGGTAATTAATATTAATGCAAAATATTTAATTTATACAAAATGAAAACAAAAAGAAAATCAAAATATAAGTTATAGTCACGATATCTCCCGTAGTCAAACCGAAGGGGGGTAGTTCCTGGAGTTTTAAAACAACGCTTTCTGGAAGCGATATTCCCGAGAACGTTGCACCGAGAAAGCCTAAGATAACACTGACCCCACTCATTATTCCCGTCCCGTCATTGACTACGGTAGATTTAATGTGACCAGAAAAGAAACATCCACCCCCTGGTGTTCATGAGCAGAGATAGCATTGAACTTTAATTTGAATTACATATTTATTGAGTGAGACTTCGAAACTCTGCTCGACCAAAATGAGAGGGATAGAAGTAAGAAGGATATTGGGATGCGAAGTTTCGGGCCTCTGTTGGTTTGGTTGCTTGAAGCCCCGACCCAGATCTCAGACTGGTTGATGCGTTTGAATGGTGGAAGTGAACCCGTACAGTCGGAGCCTATAGGTCCGTGACAATATATATATAGAGAGAGAGAGAGAGAGAGAGAGAAGAAGAAGAAGCTTCACACATCGGTGGGGAGGCTACGCACTTCTTACATAATCTACCCTCATTGACTCAAGACAGATCATAGTCCTGAATATATAGAAATATATAACAATCATGAGGGCTTCAACGTTCAGGGAATAGGTTGGAGAAATGTTTGTGTAAAGTGGTTTGGGATCATATATTATACGAGGCATCTTGTTACTCGTATTAACCCTATTAGGTGCAGGGCGGGCCAATTTCGATCCTCCCTATTTTACTCTATTAGTTTGTAGATTTTAAGACGTTTCACCTCATTAGTTTGGCGATTATAAGTTGCTTCAACCCAATAAGGTGTCAATTTTTCCTGGGCGAGCGACAGCGAACCTGCAATTTGGGAGAAACCGGCCTTCGGCCGAGAAATTTTTCTACCGAAAAATTTACATATTTAGCTTGAATGGGGTCTGGGGGACGTTAATTTAGCTTGAAGGGGGTCCGGAGAGGCGTTTTTCTAAGTCTTGGGGGTAAACTAAAAACACATTGTTCAAAAATGGCTAAAACAATGAAAAACCCTCAATAATAATTAAACACAATACCCTAATAACCCCCAAGACGTTGCACCTAATAGTGTTAAGAGGACAGTGGTTATTTTATTTATTTATTTATATATACTGTATATTATTATTATTATTATTATTTTTTTTTTTTTTTGTAGTTTCCTCGCTACACCTTTATCAAGCTTAAAAAAAAAAATACTCCCTATTCCCCCCCCCTCTCCTTCAAGATAAATGTGTACATTTTTGGATAGAAAAATATCCCGTCCAAAGATCGGTTTCTCTTAAAATTACAGGCTCGCTCTCGCTCGCCAGGAAAAAATAGACACCTGAATGGCACGAAAGGTCTTGATATTGATATATAAATGGGACAAAAGGTTTAAAATCGACAGACTAATGAAGCGAGCGTCTTAAAATCTAAAAACTAATGGAGCTAAACATGAGGAAGAAGGGGGACCAGAATAACGACTGAGAGTGAGGGTCTGTGTCTGGGGGATGAGACAGTGAAGCACTGGAGTGAGGCAGCTACAGAGATGGGGCTGCTTCGAGCCGTGAGTGGGCAATTAAGCCCCATGCATCCTGCGAAGGCAAGATGGCAGGGGCTGGTTGCAGCTAAAAAGTGCTGCACATGTCTCACCCCCTAGACTGGAACGAGATCTCACGGGCTTCACCGTCCAATGATTAGCGGTTGAATGTACAGGCTCTCAGCCTATGCCCGAGAGGGAGTAGTTGGAATATAGAAAAAAAAAAAAAAAAAAAAAAAAAAAACGCCTTCACCATCATGACGTCCTGTCCATCATATTCTGGTTACCATTAGACGATTTTCTTAAGGGCAGATCTCCACTTGAGGGATTTTTTTTTCTTGACCCCTTTCTCCCTCATGTTTAGCCCCATTGCTTTTGATATTATAAAACGTTTGCCCCATTAGTTTATCGATTTTAAGCTTCACCCCCATATTAAGACCTTTCGTGCCATTTATGGTGTCGATTTTATCCTGGCGATAGCGAGCCTGTAATTTAAGAGGACCCGGCCTTCGGCCGGGACATTTTTCTACCGACAAATGTATACATTTATCTTGAAAGGGGATGTCATTTTAAGCTTGATGGAGGTCTAGGAAACAAACTAAATACCTCCCCTTATACTTATACTCGACCTCTAGACGTCAGGGGGTTAATATGCGATCTAGATACACGCTTTAAATAACATAGGTCCTTCTCAAGCTGCACATAATAACATAGGTCCTTCTCAAGCTGTACATAATAACACAGGTCCTTCTCAAGCTGCCCATAATAACACAGGTCCTTCTCAAGCTGCACATAATAACATAGGTCCTTCTCAAGCTGCACATAATAACATAGGTCCTTCTCAAGCTGCACATAATAACACAGGTCCTTCTCAAGCTGCACATAATAACACAGGTCCTTCTCAAGCTGCACATAATAACAGGTCCTTCTCAAGCTGCACATAATAACATAGGTCCTTCTCAAGCTGCACATAATAACACAGGTCCTTCTCAAGCTGCACATAATAACATAGGTCCTTCTCAAGCTGCACATAATAACACAGGTCCTTCTCAAGCTGCACATAATACAGGTCCTTCTCAAGCTGCACATAATAGGTCCTTCTCAAGCTGCACATAATAACAGGTCCTTCTCAAGCTGCACATAATAACATAGGTCCTTCTCAAGCTGCACATAATAACACAGGTCCTTCTCAAGCTGCACATAATACAGGTCCTTCTCAAGCTGCACATAATAACGTAGGTCCTTCTCAAGCTGCACATAATAACACAGGTCCTTCTCAAGCTGCACATAATAACATAGGTCCTTCTCAAGCTGCACATAATAACGTAGGTCCTTCTCAAGCTGCACATAATAACGTAGGTCCTTCTCAAGCTGCACATAAAGGTCTTCTCAGCGTACATAATAACATAGGTCCTTCTCAAGCTGCACATAATAACATAGATCCTTCTCAAGCTGCACATAATAGCATAGGTCCTTCTCAAGCTGCACATAATAACATAGATCCTTCTCAAGCTGCACATAATAACGTAGGTCCTTCTCAAGCTGCACATAATGACGTAGGTCCTTCTCAAGCTGCACATAATAATTGAACTTTAGCCACACTTAAAGACAAAGAGACGGCATGTTGCTGAAGGGGTTAACTTCCGGCCATGATTGCCTGTTGTATTCATATTGACGTTTTCAACCCCATTAGATATCTTACAAACTTCAAATCTTATATTGAAAAGTAATCCAGAGATTTCAAACGGTCTTCATAGCTCAGTCTTTAACCTATGGAATAAGTCCTTGCTTGGACTCTTGCTAATGGCACTATGTCTTTCCTGAGTTATAGAGACGAATGTTGTTTTGCGTTTGTGTGTGAGGGAGAGTGAGAGTGTGTGTGAGAGATAGAGAGAGAGGGGGGGGGGGTAGAGAGAGTGAGTTTGTCTCTGTGAGCAGAACATGCGTGTGTGTGTGTTTGTGAGTGTAGGTGTAAGAGGTGTGTGAGAGTGAGAGAATGAGTAAAGGAGAGTGTCGGGAAACTAAAGCAAGTGGATGACATCAAAACAAAGAAGTTAAAATGCACAAACTCTGTGAATCTCTCTCTCTCTCTCTCTCTCTCTCTCTCTCTCTCTCTCTCTCTCTCTCTCTCTCTCTCTCTCTCTCTCTCTCTCTCTCTCTCTCTCTCTCTCTCTCTCCCCCCCCCCCCCCCGCAGGAGGTGGCAAGAATCAATATGGTAAACACGGTCAAGCGGTGGTCTGGGCTGGATGACTTCATTATGTGCTGGGGTTGTGGGAGAAATGTCTTAAAATCTCAAAATCAATGGGGCTAAACAAAGGGAGAAGGGCTTTTGATGTAAGGAGGTGGTGTCACACGAACTATATATTTTCGTCAATTTTTACCGGCAATTGCAGTCTGGCATCTTCAAAATTTAAGTAATTATTTTTAACATCGTTCTAAACACCAATAAACCCCAAACGAAATTAATTAAATCATGTGATTCTCCCAGGATTCGAACCTAGGATATCTCCTACAGAACTTACACGCTCTAACCATTACACCCCTTAGCATAACCTACCTTCTGTCTAGTTTCCGATTCCATTGTGACATAGCCTCCCCATTAGTGTCCGATTCCATTGTGACATAGCCTCCCCATTAGTGTCCGATTCCATTGTGACATAGCCTCCCCATTAGTTTCCGATTCCATTGTGACATAGCCTCCCCATTAGTTTCCGATTCCATTGTGACATAGCCTCCCCATTAGTTTCCGTTTCCATTGTGACATAGCCTCCCCATTAGTTTCCGATTCCATTGTGACATAGCCTCCCCATTAGTTTTCAGATTATAAGACGTTAGCCCCATTAGTTTGGCGATTTTAAGAGTTTTCGCCTCATTTCTTTGTCAATATTAAGACCTTGCGTGCCATTTACGTGTCGATGTTTTCCTAGCGAGCGCTAGCGAGCCTGTAATTACAAGAGGAACAGGCCTTCGGCCTAGACATTTTTGTACTGAAAAATGTACATCTCTCTCTCTATCTCTCTCAGACACACTCTCTCTCTCTCCCTCTCTCTCTCTCTCTCTCTCTCTCTCTCTCTCTCTCTCTCTCTCTCTCTCTCTCTCACACACAGGCACAGTAACACAGTAGCTCTCGGGGCCAGTTAAGATGCTTCCTCTCTGTCGCTGGTGACATGAAAGACCCCCCCCCCCCTAGTGTACTGGGGGCTAATATCAGAGAGAGAGAGAGAGGGTGAGTGGGAGTGAGAGAGAGAGAGAGAGAGAGAGAGATGGGAAATTGAAAGGCATAATTAAAGTAACAGGCGAGAGAAAGGAAGACATAGAATGAGGAAAGAGTAAACATACAAGATAAGTAATATATACCGGTATATATATATATATATATATATATATATATATACAGTATATAATATATATATATATATATATATTTATTTTTTTATTTTTTTTCCGAGGCTGCCAAATGTGTGAGACGTAATGACTACGGTAGTGCTAATAAGTCATGTCCCAGGTGTCATTACGCTTGGCTTGCTCTGTGCTGTATTAATGTCCGTCTGATGTTGAATAGGGTGGGTAAGTGTAGGAACATGTTTGTATATCTCACTCGATATGAAGAAATGAAGTTTAGATGTTGCTGATACCAATTATTGATCAAAACTTACATGGTGCCGAGACATGACTTATTAGCGCGACCGTGCCTGGTAAAGCTTTGAGAGAGGGGGACCAAAATCGTTACCATCAGCCAGGGGTGTGGTTAGCCTACCCTATCACTGCAATCAGGATCTTTTTTATGATTTACCATTTAGAGAGTGAGAGTGATAGAGAGAGAGAGAGCGAGAGCAAGAGAGAGTGAGAGATATGGGGGGGGGGGGGGCGGGGAGAGCAATAATGAAGTTGAGGTAATGAGAAATGTAGAGAATATTCAAATGAAAGTGATTAAATTTATCTCTTTCTCTCACTCTCTCTGTGTGTACCCGCGTGCGTGCATACATGCGAGGGCGCGCCGCGAGAGACACAGAGAGACAGACAGAGAGAGAGAGAGGGGGGGGGGGAATACAGAGAGACATGGGGGTGGTGGGAGAGGAAGACGTGGGCGGGGATCAGGGGTGGGGGGGGAGGGTTAGGAAACAAGACACAAAAGGAGTTGAGAGAAGTAATTAACACACAAAAAGGCCACGAGAAAATGAGAATGGCGTAATTTAGGAGAAGGAAACTGGGAGAGAGTGAGAGTGAGTGAGTGAGTGAGTGAGTGAGTGAGTGAGAGAGAGAGAGGACATTATATACAACATGAATAAAATAAATAGCAGAATTTAATGGTTGTTGTGAAATGAAGGGGAGTTTAATATGTTGGAATTGTGAGAGAGAGAGAGATAATGTTGGTAAATTAAAGCAGAAGAATGGGACAGTAATGTAGAAGGCAAAAAAGAGAGAGAGAGAGAGAGAGAGAGAGAGAGAGAAGGGAGGGGGGGTAATGTTGTGAAAGGTCAGGTATGTTAGAGTCTCCTTGCCACCCTCTCACTCCAGGTGGTAGTTGTTGTGTTTGTGAGGGTTATGTTGATAGTTATTACCTCAGCTGCCTCAGTTTGGCTGTTTGGCTGCATTATTTTGTTTGTTTACACCAACCAACTTCACATCTAAATTCAATTAATGAAATCAACAAATACATGTGGCACTCCGAGGACTCGAACCCAGGATACTCATATCGAAATTCCGCGCACTATGCATTACGCTATCAAGACAGTTAAAGAAATATGGACAAGCCTACGATTTATTATGCAGTTTCGAGGATTGTTGTGATAGTGGTTGTGTAATTATTGTAGTAATGGTGGTGGTGGTGGTAGTGGTTGTTAGGATTGTTGTTGTGGTGGTGGTGGTGGTTGTGGTTGTTAGGATTGTTGTGATGATTGTGGTGGTGGTTATGATTGTTGTGGTGGTGGTTGTGGTTGTTAGGATTGTTGTGATGATTGTGGTGGTGGTTATGATTGTTGTTGTGGTGGTGGTGGTGGTGGTGGTAGTGGATGTTAGGATTGTTGTGATGATTGTGGTGGTGGTTATGATTGTTGTTGTGGTGGTGGTGGTGGTAGTGGATGTTAGGATTGTTGTGATGATTGTGGTGGTGGTTATGATTGTTGTTGTGGTGGTGGTGGTGGTTGTGGTTGTTAGGATTGTTGTGATGATTGTGGTGGTGGTTATGATTGTTGTTGTGGTGGTGGTGGTGGTAGTGGATGTTAGGATTGTTGTGATGATTGTGGTGGTGGTTATGATTGTTGTTGTGGTGGTGGTGGTGGTTGTGGTTGTTAGGATTGTTGTGATGATTGTGGTGGTGGTTATGATTGTTGTTGTGGTGGTGGTGGTGGTGTAATTGTGCTAGTGGTTGTGGATGTTAGGATTGTTGTGATGATTGTGGTGGTGGTTATGATTGTTGTTGTGGTGGTGGTGGTGGTAGTGGATGTTAGGATTGTTGTGATGATTGTGGTGGTGGTTATGATTGTTGTTGTTGTGGTGGTGGTGGTGGTGGTGGTGGTTGTGGTTGTTAGGATTGTTGTGATGATTGTGGTGGTGGTTATGATTGTTGTTGTGGTGGTGGTGGTGGTGGTAGTGGATGTTAGGATTGTTGTGATGATTGTGGTGGTGGTTATGATTGTTGTTGTGGTGGTGGTGGTGGTAGTGGATGTTAGGATTGTTGTGATGATTGTGGTGGTGGTTATGATTGTTGTTGTGGTGGTGGTGGTGGTTGTTAGGATTGTTGTGATGATTGTGGTGGTGGTTATGATTGTTGTTGTGGTGGTGGTGGTGGTAGTGGTTGTTAGGATTGTTGTGATGATTGTGGTGGTGGTTATGATTGTTGTTGTGGTGGTGGTGGTGGTGGTTGTGGTTGTTAGGATTGTTGTGATGATTGTGGTGGTGGTTATGATTGTTGTTGTGGTGGTGGTGGTTGTGGTTGTTAGGATTGTTGTGATGATTGAGGTGGTGCTTATGGTTGGTGTGGTGGTGGTGGTGGTAGTGGTTGTTAGGATTGTTGTGATGATTGTGGTGGTGGTTATGATTGTTGTTGTGGTGGTGGTGGTGGTGGTTGTGGTTGTTAGGATTGTTGTGATGATTGTGGTGGTGGTTATGATTGTTGTTGTGGTGGTGGTGGTGGTAGTGGTTGTTAGGATTGTTGTGATGATTGTGGTGGTGGTTATGATTGTTGTTGTGGTGGTGGTGGTGGTTGTGGTTGTTAGGATTGTTGTGATGATTGTGGTGGTGGTTATGATTGTTGTTGCGGTGGTGGTGTAATTGTGCTAGTGGTTGTGGTTGTGATGATTGTGGGTAAGATGGTGGTTGTGTTAGTGGTGATTGTGGTTGTAATTGTCAAGGGGATATTTAAACCCTAGACCTCCATCAAGCTAAAAAATACACCCCAAATACCCCCTTAAGGGGAGGTTTTTAGTTTGGTCTCTAGATATCCATCAAGCTTAAGATTACACCCCCTTGAGCCCCTTTCAAGATAAATTTGTACATTTTTCGGTAGAAAAATGTCCCGGCTGAAAGCCGGTTCCTCTTAAATAACAGGCTCGCTATCGCTCGCCAGGATAAAATCGACACCTAAATGGCACGAAAGGTCTTAAAATTGACAGAAATGGGTCGAAAGTTCTTAAAATCGTCAAAATAATGGGGGGAACGTCTTAAAATTAGAAAACCAATGGGGCTAAACATGAGGGAGAAAGGAGTCAAGAAAAAAATCCCTCAAGTGGAGATCTCCCCTTAAAGATACATTTTTAAATTTTTCGGTAGTCAACCCCCACCCCCTCCTTAATTACAGGCTCGTTATCGCTCGCCAGAAAATAATCGACACATAAATTACACGTAAAGTCTTAATATTGACAAAGAAATAGGGAGGAAGGTCTTAGGGTGGTAGGGACGAAATCACTTTAAAAATTACGTTACTTTGAGATATGGGCATGTTAATCCATGTAATCTCTGTAAACATCACTCATTCCCACAATATTCGTTCTGAAAACCAATGGGGGTAAACATGAGGGAAAAGGGGGTCTACGAAAACTATATACCTCCTCCTTAATCGTACCTAACCAGGCCCCAAAGAAAGGTACTGGCCTAGTTTCATCTAAATCCGTGAATCAGTTTTGAAAGCTCCCGTTTACAGACAGACACACAAGGACCGTCACTTTATTCCACTAAACTCTGGCTTGTCGATAATAACCAGTAAAAATGTGGGTACTTGATTTGTCTATGCATATCTCTCTCTCTCTCTCTCTTTCAAGGGAAGGCTTGACCTCTATCTACAGAGGGGTGATATGGAGAAAAAAAATATGTATGTGTATGTGTGTACACTGTACAGTATGTATATATATGTAATTATATATATATATATATATATATATATATATATATATATATATATATATATATATATATATATATATATATATATATATATATGTGTGTATATATATAAATATATATAGTTTGTAAGGCCAGACTGCCTAGTAAGGACCTTGAGGTCTGTGTGGTCTGTGTATCTATGTAGCTCTATGTAGCTCTCTCTCTCATATACTGTATATATATCAGCTAAGGCAATAACATAACTATATATATATATATATATATATATATATATATATATATATATATATATATATATATATACCGGAATATATATATATATATATATATATATATGTTTCTAGTCTCTCAGTGGGGATCGAACCATCGACCATCAGGATGATAGCCGACGCTTTAATCAATTACACCACGGCACTGAGAGACTAGAAACATTTAGTGGCTCACGTGTATTTGTGATATATTCTCAATATATATATATATATATATATATATATATATATATATATATATATATATATATATATATATATATATATATATACTGTATATATCAGCTAAGGCAATAACATAACCCGGAAACTATATTTATATTAAATACTTTGAAAGTAAGCCATTATCAGATCAGTGAGTTTAATGGGGATTTTTTTGCTATCTATGTGAGTGAGGGAGAGAAAGGCAGAACTGCCTGTAGCGAGTGCCTCCCCAGAGTTGAAAGAGTGACAGGGCCAAAATCAAGGGACGTTCGAGTCAAAATGCCTGGACACACGGAGTTGAAGCAATTTAAGTCATAGGAGGGAAATACTGATTCTGGGAGAGAGTTCCAGAGCTCAGCTGTTGAATAGAAGAAAGTCTGAGAGTAACGTTTCACTCTTGGGTTGGATAGATGGGCGTATTAATTTGCGTATTTATATATCTTATGTATAACATTATTAGTCTCCTTCCTAGACCTCCATCACGCTTAAAAACACATCCTCAAAACCCCCCTTCGAGATAAATTTTTACAATTTTCGGTAGAAAAATGTTTCGGCCGAAATTACAGGTTCGCTATTGCGAACAGAAGGGGTTAAACAAAACAGATTTAACTGACACACTATCATGTAAAGCTTTCTAAGCGGATATATAGTTTACAATGTTTCACTTCAAATAAAATCCTTGAAACAAAAATTAATTTACCTGATGCAATATCATGAACATCATAATTGAATACTTTAATGACACTTGAGACACTTCACTGGTGCGAAGTATTGTTGTTTTAGCTGTGTGTATGTTATCTACATAGTGTTCCATGAAAAACAATTCAGCCTATGTTATATGACTCATTATTGTGATCAAGTATACTGAATTACTATATATTGTATTAAAGTTCAATAACAAGCTTACTAATGCCTAACACTTAACAATGTCATTTACATACACACACACACATTCACATTCTCTCTCTCTCTCTCTATATATATATATATATCACAACCCCCCCCCCCCCCCCGACACACACACATACAGTACACACACACACACATAATTATACACACACACACACACACACACACACTTTTAAACACATATCTCGCACCGTCGCTTTTTTTTTTCGGAAGGCTGGACGCAGAAACTATCGAAAAAATCTCGGGGACTAATATGCTAATTTAATCAAGCGCCGAGGTCCAGAATAATTGTTTGAATAATGAAGTGATTTGACCGAGTTAATTATTGTTCTGCTGGGAGGTGGAGAGGTGTGGGTGAGAGAGAAAGTAAGAGACAGAGAGAGAGGAGGGGGGGGGGGGTTGCTTGGCTTGGAGGTGGAGGTTGTTGGGGGGAGAGAAAATAAGAGAGAGAGAGGGAGGGGGAGTATTGTTTGTTTGGAGGTGGAGAGGGGGGGGGGGATTGTTTGTTTGGAGGTGGAGAGAGGGGGGGGGGGGATTGTTTGCTTGTAGGTGAAGGGTGTGGGAGAAAATAAGAGGAGAGATTGTTTGCTTGGAGTACAAAGGAAATCAAGCAACAACCGGTCTAGTGACCCCTCTAGGCTGCTTGTCCTCCAAAACACTGAGGATCAAGTGTCCAAACAGTGGTTTAGAGTGGGTAAGGGAACATTGGAAAAGGAAATACTGCCCTGGAACTAATGTCCATGGCAGGATTAGGAAGTTAGTAGGGGACAGATGGGTTAGAAACTGGAGGTGGAGGTAGTGGGAGAGAGAAAATAAGAGGAGAGAGAGAGAGAGACGGGGGGGGGGGGGTGCTTAGAGGTGGAAGGTGTGAGAAGGAGAGAGAGGGAGGGGATATTGTCTGGTTGCAGGTGGAAAGGTGTGGGTGAAAATAAGAGAGAGAGAGAGGGGTGGGGGGATTGTTTGTTTGGAGGTGGAGGGAGTGGAAGAGATTAAATAGAGAGAGAGAGACTGTGTGTGTTTGTTACCTTTGGTTCTGGTTAAAATGAAATGATTTTATGTAGTTTAAAAAGGTCCTATGTCTGAATGAGGACGGGGAGGTAGGGAAGGTTAGCAGGCAGTGGCGAGGGCGGGAGGGGAGTCTGAATGAGGACGGGGAGGTAGGAAAGGTTAGCGGGCAGTGGCGAGGGCGGGAGGGGAGTCTGAATGAGGACGGGGAGGTAGGAAAGGTTAGCGGGCAGTGGCGAGGGCGGGAGGGGAGTCTGAATGAGGACGGGGAGGTAGGGAAGGTTAGCAGGCAGTGGCGAGGGCGGGAGGGGAGTCTGAATGAGGACGGGGCGGTAGGGAAGGTTAGCAGGCAGTGGCGAGGGCGGGAGGGGAGTCTGAATGAGGACAGGGAAGGTTAGCGGGCAGTGGCGAGGGCGGGAGGGGAGTCTGAATGAGGACGGGGAGGTAGGAAAGGTTAGCGGGCAGTGGCGAGGGCGGGAGGGGAGTCTGAATGAGGACGGGGAGGTAGGAAAGGTTAGCGGGCAGTGGCGAGGGCAGGAGGGGAGTCTGAATGAGGACGAGGAGGTAGGAAAGGTTAGCGGGCAGTGGCGAGGGCAGGAGGGGAGTCTGAATGAGGACGGGGAGGTAGGAAAGATTAGCGGGCAGTGGCAAGGGCAGGAGGGGAGTCTGAATGAGGACGGGGAGGTAGGAAAGGTTAGCGGGCAGTGGCGAGGGCGGGAGGGGAGTCTGAATGAGGACGGGGAGGTAGGAAAGGTTAGCGGGCAGTGGCGAGGGCGGGAGGGGAGTCTGAATGAGGACGGGGAGGTAGGGAAGGTTAGCGGGCAGTGGCGAGGGCGGGAGGGGAGTCTGAATGAGGACGGGGAGGTAGGGAAGGTTAGCGGGCAGTGGCGAGGGCAGGAGGGGAGTCTGAATGAGGACGGGGAGGTAGGGAAGGTGTTGTGCGACTAGTGCAGTAGCATGTTGGTGTAGTGCTGCTTGCTTGCATGCAATTCTCGCTTTCAGCTGCTGCCGCTGGCTAACCCTTGTATTGAAAAGGGGAGCCGAGTGCGTAAGTCTCCCTCTGCCAGTACATAGCCTCTCCATCACCAAGACTCCTATTGTGCAAGCCCGGGGCCACACACGGTAACTGGGTGTCTTGCGACCCCAGGCTAAATCAATAGGGGATCTCGGGGCATGCGGTGGCCCCCAGAGGTATGATGTGCATCCTTGTCATCTACCAACAACCGCACACACTCACTGCCTTGTGGTTTAGTCTAGTAAGACAAAGGCTAGGGGAGCACACCCTGAGAGAAAAGCAGACGTTGGGGTCACGTCCTGGCGATTTCCGACAAACTGGAATCCCGGCAGCCCCCTGCAGTATTGAGCAGGAGCTGTCTTTGGTTACCCCCTTGCCATCAGCAACCCCTGTTCAGTACCAAGATAGTGAAGTTCGAACTGCGCACCTTCCTCGGCACTCTAAACTCTTCTACAGGTATGCGCAGGTTTCTCTTCCTGTTTTGCAGGAAGGGAACGTCATCGGACTACGATGGACTACCATAAGCAAGATGTGTGTGTGTGTGCGCGCATGCC
Source organism: Paralithodes platypus (assembly GCA_032716605.1). Lineage (NCBI taxonomy): Eukaryota > Metazoa > Arthropoda > Malacostraca > Decapoda > Lithodidae > Paralithodes > Paralithodes platypus. The sequence goes on from CM064515.1 coordinate 29,383,775, forward strand.
TTCGTTCTTAATATACCAAACATTGCACAGATTAGCTGATTACTAAAAATTAATACAAAATCCCACACTCCAGTACGCCTATTCACAATACATCACATTAATTAAATAGCGCACCAAGAACAAGATAACCATACATTAAGGGAGCCCACCTCGCTTTTTTTCTCTTTCTCTTTCTCTCCCTCTCTCTTTGGCTTGTATCCATTCGGCCCCATTCAGCCTACTGTTTTATGACGTTTACCCCCATCCAGGTGTCAATATTTTCCTGGCGAGCGGTAGCGAGCCAGCATATATATATATATATTGACAGCAAGGTAAATTTCTATATTTTTCGATAGAAAAATTTCTCCGGCGAAGCCGGATTTCTCCATACAATGCTGGCTCGCTATCGCTCGCCAGGAAGAAATCGACACCTGGATTAGGATAACGCCTTAAAACAGTTGACTGAATGGGGCCGAATGGATACAAGCCAGGGAAAGGAAGAATAGGAGAGAAAAATAAAACAAACAAAAACGGCGACCCCCATTAACGAAACCGTATGAGGAGATACCGTAGACTTTCATTGCGAAACCATATGAGGAGATACCGTAGACTTCCATATAACAACACGAGACGGAAACGTACTTGGGAATATGTGCATCACTTGACAATAACATCTTGGTAAAGAAAATGGGAGGAGGGGGGGGGGGGAGCACAGGAAACGGGAGGTTTTGAAAAGACTCCCTCGGACCAAATAGGGTTGTTGATAGGAATTATGACACCTATTACAATCCACAGTTCAGTTTACGATACCAGTGTAAATGTTGACAGAATATATAACGACACCATATGGACAACGTTTCGCATATACCGTCATTGGCCTGATGAAGCTATCTGCGAAACGTTGTCAATAAAGTGCTCCTCCTCATATGGTGTCTTTATATTAATTCAAAAAGTTGCCAGAAATATCGCCGGAAAAAGTATGACCATCAACAGTTAACCCTAAAGCCGGTATCACACGAGAGCATTTATAGTCAACATTTTTCTGGCAACATTTCTAGAATATTTGGCACTGGTGTCGGAAACTAGACTGATGATGGATGAATTCATGTGACCGAAATATTTTAGAAGTTGACCTCATAAGCTACTAGACCAGTGTTGAGGGTAAAAGTGCTTGTGTGATACCGACTTAAGGGGAGGCAGACCGTTTTTCTGGACCACTTTCTCCCAAATGTTTAGCCCCACTAGTTTTGAGATTATAAGACGTTCGGCCCATTAGTTTGGCGATTTGAACACCTTTCGCCCCAATTTGTTGTCAATTTTAAGACCTTATGTACCATTTAGGTGTCGATTATTTCCTGGCGAGCGATAGCGAGCCTGCGATTTTAAGAGGAACCGGCCTTCGGCCGGGACATTTTTCTACCGAAAAATGTACAAATTTATCTTGAAGGGGGATGTTTTTCTAAGCTTGATGGAGGTCTAGGGAGGAAACTAAACAAATATATGAATAAATGAATTAATAGACCAAACAAACGGTCAGTCTCCCCTTAACAGTACCGGCAGTGTGGCAGTGTGTCAGTATGCCAAATGTAATCTCCCGCCTATGCCTTGTTCACTATAGGTAGGCTAAAAATCCCGAACCCTGACCTCTGTAACTAAAAAACACCTCTATGATGATTAAAACACACATACACGCACACGCACCCACACATACACGCACGCACACACACACAGGCAGGCATACACACACACTCCCTCTCTCACACACACACACATTCCCTCAAACACACACACGACCTAGCGTGTGCACAAAGTATTCAAGCTTTTAAAGTAAATTATGATAAGTTAAAGGCTAACGGGACACTACGAGAGTAATCTCAATCCTGTAAAATACAATTAGGTAAATACACACATACACATACACCCACACACACACACACTAAACTCAAGACCTCCCCCCCCCCCCTCCGAGATAATTTTGCAAAGCCGGTTCCTCCTAAATTGCAGGCTGGCTATTGCTCGGTAGGAGGACACCGACACCCAAATGGCACGAACATTATTCATCAAATCGCCAAACTAATGGGGGCGATTGTCGTCAAATCTCAAAACTAATGGGGCTAAACATGAGGGAGAAGGGGGTCCAGACAAAATAAACCCCTTACGAAATCCCATTGCATTGACCTGTTTAGTATACGAAGTTTATTTTTTATTTTATTTGTATTTATTTTTATTTTTTTTATGGATTTTTTTTTATTTGGATATTACTCTGGGTAAAACTAATCGATATAAATTAAGCTTAGAAAGGACCTATGGTAATCATATGAGTACATATTTATCTCTTATACTGTATCTATATATTTATGTTTCGCATATTTCTGAATCTCAAAGTTCTTCCCGAGGTGAATGAAACCGTCTAATGATAAGCAGAATAATTGTCAAAATCCGCCATAGTATACCGAGAGAGTACACCTATATATATATATATATATATATATATATATATATATATATATATATATATATATATATATATATATATATATATATATATATATATAGAGAGAGAGAGAGAGAGATATTGTCCACACCCCTGTAAATGTTAATATCATATAAGCACTTGTTCTTGTTGTTTTAATATATTTTAATAACATCCCTTTCTCTGTCTCTATGTTAAATATTATGCAGGTCCCCCCTCCCCCCCCCCCCCCTCTTTGTTTCTTTAATATAACACAGTACAGAAGGGTAACTTTAATAATATGCAATATATATAAGTTACCCCACGCCCCCGTTGACTTTAATAACATATAAGTAATACCCCCGTTTTCTTATAAAACCTGTAAGTGATGCCTCGCTTTCCTTCAATAAAACCTGTAAGTGATGCCCCATGTTCCTTTAATAAAATATGTAAGTGATGCTCAGTTTCTCCGTTTTCCTTTAATAAACCCGTAAGTAATGCCCCGTTTTCTCTGTTCTCCCGCAGATTACGCCCTGTTTCTCCGTTTTCCTTTAATAAATCCATAAGTATTGCCCCATTTGCCTTTAATAAAACTTGTACTCAGTTTTCCGTTTTTCTTTAATAAACCTATAAGTAATGCTTTTTTCCGTTTTCCTTTCATAACACGTAAGTAATGTCCCGTTTTCTCTCTTCTCTCCCGCAGAATACGCCTCAATCCGGCGAACATGCACTCAGAAGCTGGATATCAAGCTCCTTATGGTGGACCACGTGTGTATGCTGGAAAGTAGCGGCGGAGGTCATATGTGCTTCTGTGAGAAAGACCTCTGTAATGCAGCGCCCTCCCCTTTTAGCTCCGCCCCTCTTCTCCTCCCGCTCCTCTTGCTCCTCGTCCTCGTCCCTTGGCTCTCCTCGCCGTCCTTGGAGCGTCCTCATTCCTCGCCCTCCTTACTGCTCCCTCTTGCCCATAGATAAAGCTGGGAGGTCATATGTGCTTCTGTGAGAAAGACCTCCTCCCCTTTTAGCTCCGTTCCTCTTGCTCCTCGTCCTCGTCCCTTGGCTCTCCTCGCCGTCCTCGAATCGTCCTCCTTCCTCGTCCTCGAATCGTCCTCTCTCCTCGTCCTCCTTGCTGCTCCTCTTGCCCATAGATAAAGCTGTTGTGTTGTTTATGCTTCGGTTGCTGTGTTGTTTTATTTTTAACATGCCGTGTTGTCCCTGTATCCGAGCCCCTACCCACACTACTGTTCCCTGTTCCAAATTAGCTGTCCAGAAATCGTGAACCCTAACCTCTGTAACTCGAAAAGGGCTGGAGAAAATGGGCTGTACATTTGCACATCCGTTGCCTGATGGTAGAAATATTAGCTGGATTGCTCTAGTGGTTTGTGAGTTATAGAGGTTAATTGTTCAAGAATTTAGGCACACTTACTTGGATTAGGGTTGTACCTACCCGACTATGTATGTTCTTTGCTCCTTACTCCTTCCACTTCCATGCCTCCTAACCTACTTGTGTTGCCTTATCTTAGCCACCTTCCTACTTGCCTATACCTAGAGATCCTATAGTTATAAAGTTACTATAGGATCTCTACCTATACCCTACTCTTCTATATGTGTTACTCTATCTCTATGTATGTTCTTCTCTATGTATGTTCTTTACTCCTTTCCCTCCTTCCCCTTCCTTTCCTTTTCTCTTGTACCTACTTTTATTGCGCCCTTACTTACTTAACCTACTCTTCTAATTCATTCTTAATTCCCTCCTTTATCCCCTTCTTTCTCCCCTTTCCCTTGTGTCCTTCCTTCATCTGCCTCTACTCATCAACCCACCGTCCTATTTATGCATTTCACTCCTTTTCTCTTTTCCACGTATATTTTCCATCCCTCCTTTGACCCTTCCCTTCTCTTTCTATCGAGCACTTTCGTCCTCCCATTTTCTTTTTAAGCATTATTATTATCCTCCGTGCTAAAACTCTATGGGATTCGCTCTCCTAGTTTCAAACGTATATGATCCTCCCCAAAAAATATATTCTCAAATTTCTAGTTAACCACCTCTCCTCCTTGTTAAAGATTCTATGGGATTCACTCTCCTGGTTTCAAACTTATCTGATCCAAAATATATATATTATAAAGGTTCTATGTAACCACCTCTCCTTGCTAAAAACAACTCTGCGGGACTCACCCTCCGGGGTTCAAACGTATCTACTCCCAAAAAATCTATCTTTTCTTAATTTTCTATACTATGGTTTCAAACTGATCTGATCCTCCCAAAAATCTATCTTTTCTCAATTCTATGTATAACCACCTATCCTCCTTGCTAAAGATTCTACGGGACTCACCCTCTTGGTTTCAAATTTATCTGATCCCAAAAAATCTATCTTTTCTCAATTTTCTATATAGCCACCGACTTGATATCAATTTGATTTTCCTTTATTTTTTACTTAGACACTTTTTCTTTTTATGGTGTATTTCCATCTACATTTATTGCTCTCTTCTAAATATGTTTGTTTTTCCCTTTTGTTATTTTTCTTTCTTCTTTCGTGTTTGTATTTCATATTGTATTTCTTTTTCTCAATTTCTCCCCTCCTCTCTCTCTCTCTCTCTCTCTCTGTCGATCACTGTGAGCTAACTTTATTATCTCCCTTACTTCCCCTCGCTTTTATCAATCTCCTAACTCTCTCTCTCTGTCGATCACTGTGAGCAAACTTTATTATCTCCCTTACTTGTCCTCGCTTTTATCAATCTCCTAACTCTCTCTCTGTCGATCACTGTGAACTAACTTTATTATCTCCCTCACTTCCCCTCGCTTTTATCAATCTCCTAACTGACTCTCTCTCTCTCTCTCTCTCTCTCTCTCTCTCTCATCTCATCTCTTCTTCCCCCTCCTATATACCTCTTCCTCGTCCTCCTACTCTCTCTCTCTCTCTCTCTTTCTCACTTCATCTTCCTCCTCCTCCTCCTCCTCTAAAGCGTGTACTGTAGATAATTAGTTGTTCCTTATGGCGATTGTGTTAGTACTGTGCTACATTCGCTCTTTAACTCTCTAACTCGCTCTAAATTGTGCTTTAACTTGCTCTCTAAGTCGCTATCTAAATTGCTCTTTAACTTGCGCTCTAAATCGCTCTGTAACTCGCTCTCTAACTCTTTAGCTCGCTCTAAATTGTGCTTTAACTTGCTCTTTAAGTCGCTATCTAAATTGCTGTTTAACTCGCGTTCTTAATCGCTGTGTAACTCGCTCTAAATCGCTCATTAACTCGCTCTAAATTGCTCTTTAACTTTCTCTCTTGCACGCTCTAAATATCTCTTTAAATCGCTCTGTAACTCTCTAACTCACTCTAAATCGCTCTTTAACTTGCTCTCTAAATAGCTCTTCCATATATTCTTTTACAAGCATTTATTCGTTCTGTACATGATCTTAGTCGCTCTCGTAGCTCTTTAATCGCTCGCATTGCTCATAATCGCTCTTTTATGCTCTTAATTGCTTCAACTAGCTTTGATTTTTAAGCTCTTACTTATATTTTTGTAATGCTATCACTTGCTTCCTTTTTAATCTCGCTCGCTCATCATTGCTCTTGCTCTCATTCGTTCTTCATTGCCCTCACTCGCTCACCTTTGCTCTAATTAGCTCTCACTTGCTCTAATTAGCTCTCACTCGCTCTAATTGGCTCTCACTCGCTCTAATTGACTCACTCGCTCTAATTGGCTCTAACTTGCTCACCTTGGCTCAAACTTGCTCTAATTAGCTCTCACTCGCTCTAATTGGCTCTAACTTGCTCTAATTGACTCTAACTTGCGCTAATTAGCTTTCACTCGCTCTAATTGGCTCTAACTTGCTCTAATTGGCTCTAACTTGCTCTAATTAGCTCTCACTAGCTCTAATTGGCTCTCACTCGCTCTAATTGGCTCTCACTTGCTCTTAAATTACTCTCGCTCGCTCTAATTGGCTTTCACTCGCTCTCAAATTACGCCCACTCGCTCCAATTGGCTCTAAAATAACTCACTCTCACTCACTCGCACTAAATCGCTCTCACTCGCTCTAAAAGAAAGACTCACTCGCACAAGCACTCTTACGGTAACCCTTTCTATACCGGCGACGTCTTTACAATTTTATTGTAGCTATATTTAGACGATTTTGTGCAGTTTAAGAAGGATCTGTGGTAGTAATCTATTGTTTTGTTATTAATTTAACCACACCACCAAACACCTCCAATGAAATTAATGAAAGCATATAATTATGTGATCCACCAGGATTCGAACCCGGGTTATCACACACAGATTTTTAGACACCTTAACCATTACACCACCAAGACGGTTAAAGGTTTATGCACACGCCTACGACTTATTATCCATTCTCGAATACTGGATATTAATCTAATCATGTTCATATTCCCACCGCACTGTGGTAGCCTAATGTTTAACCCTTTCACGAACATATGACGCAGAGGTTGCCAGATTAGCAATCATAGATAGTGTTCTCTCACTCTTATAATTACCTCTCCAAAATTAGTGTTCTGGCCACAGCTAACTCAAAAACAACTGCAGAGGTTGAAGTAACTAAACTAAAGGTTTCTAAATACCCCTGATGGTAACAAAGGCTTTAAAGTATCCCCAATAGGCTCAACACAGCTAACTCAAAAACAACTGCAAAGGTTGAAGTAACTAAACTAAAGGTTTATAAATACCCCTGATGGTAACAAAGGCTTTAAAGTATTCCTAATAGGCTCAAAATTGCGTCATATGTCGGAGAGGGTTAAGTGAAAAAAGGTCAAATGAGATAGTCCGAAGCCTGGTAATTGCTGGAGGTCATTATTCAACTGAATAATATCGTCTAAAAGTAGCCAGAATAAAGTTAAAATAACGTGTCCGGTACAGAAGGGGTTAACTCACTCACACACTCTCTCGCACCCCCTTGGCCCGCACGCAATGTAAGATTATCACACCAAGCTTGTATATTATATCTCAAAAACGTATACATATCTCAAATAAAACTTATATCTCAAATAACGCATATATATATATATATCTAAACATAACAAAAGTTTATGTATCTCGAATAAAACTACAGTATATATCTCAACACTTAAATATATCAAATACCACGTTTAAATATCTCAAATAAATCTATATATCAAATACGATGTTTGAAAATCGCAAATAAAACATATATCTCAAATAACACGTATATACTGTATATATATATCTCAAATAAAACGTTTATATATCTCAAATAACACGTATGTACTGTATATATATATCTCAAATAAATTGTTTATATATCTCAAATAACACGTATATACTGTATATATATATCTCAAATAAAACGTTTATATATCTCAAATAACACGTATATACTGTATATATATATCTCAAATAAAACGTTTATATATCTCAAATAAAACATATCTCAAATAAAGAAAATAACTATAAATATAGACAAAATAACTAATTAAAATCGCTATGTGGAAATAACGATTTAGCAAAATAATGTTTTTAAATAAAAGTCAAACATTGGAAAACTTTATCAAAATACTGAAACGTTTAAACGTTCCCTACAATTGGTTAAGGTACCAACAATTTGTATTCAGCTTAAGAAGGATACTGCCATGTTAGTTTAGAGAAGACATCTCGACATCGAAATAGCCTGATTATTAGCGGTATTTTTAATCAAGTACGTTATTCAAATACGATAATAAAGTTCCACATTTAATTACAAATACCGATATGTTTACTCGGTCACCTGTGTCTAAACAAATTATACAATCCCGACTCTGTCTTAAGTCGTCCAAAGCGAGACAACATCTGACCTGACCTGTGTCAAACGATCCATGTGTCTGACCAACCGACCCTATGTGTTGCACGAACTAAATGTGTCTTGGTGTGGTAATCTATCTAGTATGGTCGTCGAGTCGTACGTTTTCAGCTGATGGTAAATTGAATCCCTTAGTTACAATAAGATTTCTGAGGCTATCAACCCTTCTGGGTTATTAAGCCAGTAATCCATTAGTTAATTTAAATATGACGTCAGAGGCTATCAACCCTTCTGGATTATTAAGCCAGCACACTGTAAGTCAAGAGTAGCGTCAGGACTAGAGCCCCTTTTCGAGAACTCTAGTCCCTTGAATCCCTTAGCCACTGGTTTCTCAATGATTAATAGAAAACAAGAAACTGCTGCGTGTGTGCAACATGTTCTTGTAAAGGTTTCACAATTCAACAATCTATTTTGGCTAACTGATTTCTCGATAAGTAATTGAAAACCAAGAATTTACTACGTCTCGTCATGTTTATTGTCAAGTTTCCATAAAAAACAACACATTTGGATTATACAATCTTCGTAATGGCTAAGTCATGGCAATTTACCCTCAGCTGGAAGAAATATAGACTATAGAATATGAGTGTATGATTGTTGTTGAATGTTTTGTCGATTATAAAAGCCGTACTATGATTTTTTTTTTGTTTTATATCGTAACCGTTTTCTTATGTCTCTATAGCTATGTCTTTGGTATTCTGTATATATATATATAAATATATATATTAGCCATGTGCCTATATGCGTCTAGCTATAATTGTTTATATGGCTAAATTAGGATGCTTTTCGACCCCCCCATTTGTTGTGATCGACATGTCTAGATATTTCTGACTATCACTCGGTGTTTAGTTTTGTATCTACCCTAGCCTTCTGTGTATCTATCCAATTCCACTTATCTATCTATCTACCTATCTTTCTATCTATCTACCCATTCATCTGTTCTTTTATCTCCTCTCAATATATCTATCTTATCCCTCTATCTTTGCGTTTTCTAATATCATCTTGGAGGGAATATTTAAGGGTCTACCAATTATACTACGAATCGAATCTTTGTTCCTACCTGCCTAATCCCCTCGTTCAAGATCAACTACACTTCTCTCTCTCCAACTCTCTCTCTCTCTCTCTCTCTCTCTCTCTCTCTCTGTCGTAGCTATGTCTGTTTAGCCTTGTGCTGAGTGTCGTAAAGTCTGTTGTGTTTCAAGGGGGGTCATACGAAAGCTGACACGCCCCCACTGTGACCAAGGTAAAGTGCTTTAAAATGCTACGAAGTGCTATAAAATGCTACAAAAGTGCTATAAAGTGCTACAAATGATACTAAGCTAGCCCCCCCCCCCCCCCTGTTCCCTCCCCCACCCACATTCTGTATAGCTAGGTAAACTATAGTAAATTCGCTACTGCATCTATATCGCTAAAAATCTCTAAAAATCGCCATCAAACCTTTCTAAGTTACGCTATTTGAGTGATTTCCCTTTTTTTTTCTATGTGGATGAGGGAGACAAAAGGCAAATCTGACTGACGAATGCCTCCTCCAGAGTTAAAAGAGTGACAGGGCCAAAATCAAGGAACGTTTTGAGCTAAAATGTCTGGACACACAGAGTTGGAAACCATTTAAGCCATAGGATGAGGGAAAGATGGATTCAGGGAGAGAGTTCCAGAGCTCAGCTGTTGAATAGAAGAATGATTGGGAGTAACGTTTCACTCTTGAGTTGGAGAGTTATACAGAGCAAGGGTGGGATTGTGTTGCAAGACGGATACTACGTGCCCTATATAATTATAGAAGGTGGTATGCACAGAGAGCTCTGAGGAACATTGATTATTGTAATAGCGATAGAATAGCGTGAGATATGCAACATATATATATATATAAGTAACACCCTGTTATTTAACATTAATATCAAATACAAACCCCAATGTACCTGAATAAACTAATGACAGCATATGGCCCTCCCGGGATTCGAACTCGGGACACCACACCCAGAACATAAGCATCTAAACCATTACACCACCAACACAGTTAAAGTTTGTGTCTAGCAATATTGAATGGGTAGAGCCTGCCAGGGTGATTTTGGTTTTTAGTGCAGTTATATTTGGCGATATTGATGCAGTGGCGATTTTAGCGTTGTTGAAGTTGGTAGGGGCTTCTCAAATGAAACCCCATTGTTATTAGAAGTAACTCCCCCATGATAGTTAAGATAATGTAACTATTTGTAAAGATACTGTATATTTCAGTGTATAATAATCCCCCTTCAAGCGAGAACTCCCCCCCCCCCCCACCCCCCCCCCCCCCCCCCCACCCCCACCTTACCCAGAAAAAAAATCGTTCCACCCCCCTTCTTTTTGGGGGGTGACCTGCATCGTGTGACCCCTAATGTTACGTGTTTTGAGGCTAAGGATTTTTGGCACAAGATCTATTATTATTATTTTGTTATTATTATTTATTTATCATTATTATTATTATTATTATTATTACTCCATGTTTATGTTCGGTGTATTACAATATCTTCGTTTGTTCTTGTATGCCCACTTTTTCTTTTTTGTTCACTTCGGTGGATTTCTGTAGATTTTCTGTTATCCTCTATTTTCTCTGTTCTTCGATTTTGTGTAAATGTTTTTCAAATCTTCATTTTTCTTAACATTTTCCTTTGTCTTTGTCTCGCAGTTATTTCAGAAACGTTTCCCCTGTGGGTCTTTGCTGTAGCCCGTTTTCTATCAATGTTTTCGTTGTTTTTATTATTGTCTATTTCTTGGTTTGCCTCAAGCTGTTTTCTTTTATCTTCCTGTTTTCTTTGATCTTCCCATTTTCTTTTATCTTCCCGTGTTCTTTTATCTTCCCGTTTTCTTTGATCTTCCCGTTTTCTTTGGTCTTCCCCATTTTCTTTTATCTTCCCATCTTCTTTTATCTTCCTGTTCTTTTATCTTCTCCCGTTTCTTTGCTGTCCTCTTGGAGTTTTGAATAATGTTATAACAATATTTTCTCGAATAGTTTCCTTTTCTCTTGCGTCTTGGTTTCCGTCGTCTTATTATCTGGTTTTTCCTTCTTTTACATTTATTTTTATTTTATTTTGCCTATTGCGCTTAAGCCGCTGTCACACGTGCGATCCGTCAATTTTCCATGAGCAAGTTTGTTATTGTTATATTTCGGAACTTTTTTGCACTGGTATCGGTAACTAGACTGAAGGTAGAGTATGTTAGGCGGCTGAATTCTGATAAAGTGTAATTTTTGAAGCTGCCAGACCGTAATTGCCCGTAAAAATTGCTCGAAAAACGGCTCGTGTGACTCCGGCTTTACTCCTGTATTCTCGTGTTACTTCTTTCTCTATCTTAGTCACACTTTTTCCCGTTTTCTCTTTGGTGTTTATCCAGTGACACCAGAGGAAGATCAAGTGTTTTTTATTAATAATTTTCATTTGTTTATATTTCTTCCGAGGTTTATTATTTTTCCAAGATCAATTGTTTATTATTAATCAATTTCTTTGTTTATATTTGTTTTTCCGAGATTTATATTATTATTATTATTATTATTATTATTATTATTATTATTATTCCACCTCTTTTCTTCCTTTTTTTCCGTCCCTCCTCCTAACTGTTGTTTTGTGTTTTGGAAAGGAGAGGTACGAAAGAAAAGGCAGAAAGAGAACTCGATAAGATGGATTCATTTCCAAACTATAATAACAGACACTTTTCAATGATACTCGCCCACTTCTGCTTCTTCCTTCTTTATTGTTTATTTCCCTTCCCTCATCCGCATTTTTTGTATTAATGGAAGGAGAAGGAAATAAACGAAAAGGGAAGGAGCGAAGGCGATTATTTTTTGCCCTCGTATCCCCTGCACCCCTTGAGGCAGACCAGATACTATTTTATCCTTGTTACTGCCAGACAATTTTATTCAGCGTAGGAAATATTAAAAGCGATCAAAGCTATCTCAGCGACGACATACAGCCGTCAGTAAAAGAGTGACTCACCAATACCAACGACGGCTCTCAGCCGTTCTGCTAATATCTAGCTGGAGCTGCTAACATGACTAGGAGGCACTGCTGTGAGAAGTTGGTAACACTTACCATGGTTCCTCTCAGCTATTTAGGGCCGCTGACTCAGTTACCCACCAACTCTTGAGCTGAGGTGTTGTCTCGTTGATTATGGCAACAAGTCTGGTACTGGAAGGTACACTTTCATCTACTATGCCATGGTACATGGCTCTCTCTCTCTCTCTCACATTCCCCTAATTTTCCCCTCTTATCTCTTATGAATAATTCTTGTGTCCCCTCTTTTCCCCCTCCCCTCTCAACATGAGCCTCTCAATTCTTCCCCTCCCTGTTCTGTCTCATCCCCTCTTTTCCGTCCCCACTTCGAATCACTCTTCCCCTATTTTAGACCATTCAATTAGCTCCTCTTTCCCCTCTTCTACCTCATACAATTCCAACGCCATTGTTTTGTATCCTATTCCCCATTCCATTCCTACCCCCCATTCCATTCCTACCCCCATTCCATTCCTACCCCCCATTCCATTTCTACCCTCCCAGATACGTCCCCTCTTATTCCCCATTGCCTGTATCCACTATCCCTCCCCCTTTTCCAGCTCTACCCTTTCTACCCCTATCAGTACCCCTCCCTGCCCTCCCCTCCCCTTCTCTCCCCTCCCAGTCCCACCCCAATACCCCCTTCCCTCCCTCCCCTCCCCTCCCCTCCTCCGTCTTTATTTAGACTGTTTTCCCATATCCCTTCTATAAACTCCCCCATCCATTCTTCTTCTATCTAACTACCCAATCTTGTATTCCCTCCCCCAATATTCTTTCTTAACTCTTCCCTCCCCAACTCCCACTTTATCTGCTCCCTCCCCCTCCCGTCTTCTCCCACAGTCCCCCATCAACCCCCCCAATTCCCCCTCTATTACATCTCCCTACTTGATCTGCTCCCTCCCCCTCCCGCAGTCCCCCATCAACCCCCCTCACTCCCCATCTATCGCGTCTCCCCTCTCCCCCACCCAAATCACCCCCTTAAGAAATGTGATAACTACACGCTACACCACACGAATGGTTACCTCTCCTTAAATTAGAACCTTCATATTGTTATTATTATTATTTTTGTTTTCACTCAAGTTGGTTCGTGATTCCTCTAGTCCATGTAGAGATAGCGATGTTGTTGACTAATTACTACTACAGTTTAAGGGGAGATGGGCCGCTTTTCTGGATCACTTTCTCCCTCATTAGTTTTCAATGCTAAGATGTTTGCCCTATTAGTTAGTCGATTTTAAGACCTTTTAGCCCATTTCTTCGTCAATATTTAGACCTTTCGTGCTATTTAGGTGTCGATTTTTTCCCTGGCGAACGATAGTGAGCCTGTAATGTTGGAAGAATCGGCCTTCGGCCGGGAAATGTTTCTACCGAAAAATATACAAGTTAATCTAGAAGAGGGATCTAATGGGTGTTTTTTTTTTAATTTGATGGAGGTCTAGGGAGGAAACTAGAAAAATAATGAATACATGCAAAAAGCGCCCCAAAAGTGAACCATCTCCCCTTACAAAGAAACCAACTATATACTCTCCACTAGTATATATATATATATATATATATATATATATATATATATATATATATATATATATATATATATATATATATATATATATATATATTTAGCTTTTAGATAATAAAATTCAATACACCATATTTATCTGGTGTCGCGAGCTGTGCCCCGGTCTCAGTGTCACCCCGGTCTGAACTGTGCATGTGTCGATCATCGCTGGACTGCGCAGTAGTTTTGTATATCATTTGGGTTTAGCAGGGAATAGGACCTGTGATTTATAGTCTTTGCGCCTCTTTCAGCCACTTTCTCTTAGTTACATTATGGGGGGGTCACCGGCTTTTTGTCTCTTTCTCTCCTGTTCTCTCTTTCTCAGGCTTGTAGCCATTCGGCCCCATTCAGCCAACTGTTTCAAGACGTTTATCCCCATCCAGGTGTCGATATCTTCCTGGCGAGCGATAGCGAGTCAGCATTCTATGGAGAAATCCGACTTCGTCGGAGACATTTTTCTATCGAAAAATGTACAAATTTAGCTTGCTCTCAAAACAAAAACATATATATGCTGGCTCGCTACCGCTCACCAGGAAAAAATTGACACCTGGATGGGGGTAAAATTCTTAAAACAGTAGGCTGAATGGGGCCCAATGGATACAAGCCAAAGAGAGACGGAGAGAAAGATAAAAAAAGCGAAGTGGGCTCCCTTAACCCTTTCAGACAATGATGCCATTTTCCCTTTTACTATGGCTATCATTAGATGATTATAATTATTAATTCAAGAAGGATATCTGTGAATCGAAAAGGCAAATACTCTCTTAATAAACCCTTTGACCCTCACAAGTCCTTTTTAAGCTGTATGAAATCTAATATTAGCCAGTTCTTTAGCATTTGTCTTGTGTCGTCCCAGTTTTGGTTTGTGGATTTTGCAAGTTTTACATTATAACTAGCCAGACAATTATAACATGGACCTAATTGTTTTCAAGAGGGTTCACTTTATTTTGTTGACTATAGCTGGGTTGTTGTTGTTTAGCTCAGGGGGTGTACTGGGTCCGAGGGGTGTATTCAGTCCGCGACACTGGGCTGGCAACAGGTAGATAACACTCCCGGACCAATCACGGCCTCTCCCACTCAGTGACGTCACAGGCGTCTCGTCCAATCACATAATCTTTAAGGGGGGGTCACCGGCTTTTTTTATCTTTCTCTCCTTTTCTCTCTTTCCCTGGCTTGTATCTATTCGGCCCCATTCAGTCAACTGTTTTAAGACGTTTATCCCCATCCAGGTGTCGATTTTTTCCTGGCAAGCGATAGCGAGCCAGCATTATATGGAGAAATCCGGCATCGCCGGAGACATTTTTCTATCGAAAAATGTACAAATTTAGCTTTCTATCAAAACAAAAATATATATATGCTGGCTCGTGGAAATTGACACCTGGATGGTGGTAAACGTCTTAAAACAGTAGGCTAAATGGGGACGAATGGATACAAGCCAAAGAGAGAGGGAGAGAAAGAGAAAAAAAGCGAGGTGGGCTCCCTTAACTCATGGCGTTATTGCTTGAGTTTCTGCTATAGCCATTTCGTTTTCTTCCCCAAGGATGCGAGTGAGTGTATGTGTGTGTGTGTGTGTGTGTTTATTTTTATTTTTGATGTCACAAAGAGGCAATAAAAAAACACGACCGAACCAGTAAACTAAGTCTTGGAGAGCCGTATTAATATTAGACAACCGTTCTTACCAACAACCACCAAATTAACAGAGCTGCCCTAACCGAATCACCCCCCCCCCCTCCCCCTCCCCCCCTTCGCCCCTCCAATCAAGTATATTCCTCTCTAATTAACCCCCCACCCCCCCCCCCCCCAATCATGACCCTAACTCAACCCACAGCTAACCTCAATTTGCTGGCTCAAAGGGGGGTCACCTGCTTTTGTTTTTATCCTACTCTCCTTTTCTCTTTCCCTGGCTTGTCTCCAATCAGCCAACTGTTTTAAGACGTTTATGCCCATCCAGGTGTCAATTTTTTTCCTGACGAGCGATAGCGAGTCAGCATTGTATTGAGAAATCCAGCTTCGCCGGAGACATTTTTCTATCGAAAAATTTACAAATTTAGCTTGCTGTCAAAACAAAAATATATACAGTATATGCTGGCTCGCTACCGCTCACCAGGAAAATATTGACACCTGGATGGGGGTAAACGTCTTAAAATAGTAGGCTGAATGGATTCAAGCCAAAGAGAGAGGGAGAGCAAGAGAACAAAAGCGAGGTGGGCCCCCTTAACCCACAGCTGACCTCACTTGCTCCCTCAAAGCGAAACACTCAACGGAAGCACTTTGAAGCATAATCAAGAAAAACGGCAGAAGATAAACAAAAGAAGCGAGGACCACCCAGACTGACAACAGGTGGCCCCTCTGCTCTTTTGTTTACTCTTCGTTGGTTAGTACCCGCACAAGTAGTCCTTTTCCCGTCACCCCTCTTGGTGGTTTGCCCTTAAGGTTTTGAACTGAACAGGTGAAGGGGAAAGGAGTGCCTGAGTCCATTTAGACTAATGGCCAATGGTGTTTTTACCTTCCACGCATTCACGCGTTGGTCCACACACAAGAGGTTTTGCATTGACAGCGGCTCCGTGCTATCAAGAAAAGTTTTAAGGAGAAGATTCAGTTATGGAGATTATAAGTTAAGAAAAAGATATGTTATTGATAAAGAGAGATATCAAGAAAAGTTTAAGGAGAAGTTTTAGATGTGGAAGTTATAAGTTAAGAAAATCAGATGCTAAAGAAAAGCTTGGATTTGAACAATGTAGAAAAGGTTAAGGAAAAGTTTTTGATATGGAGGTTGCAAGTTAAGCAAATTATAAATATTGATAAAAAGTAGTTTGCATTTGAGCAACGTAGAATATGAAAAAAAAATAATAATTATGAAACAAAGTGTATATATGGAGAACGTAGCAGTGTTAGTTATGTTCAAAGCAGTACCATGGATATCCAGTCTATAGAAGAAAAAAAACAGTGCCTCAGTTAATCATATAAAAGTTATTCCAATCATATAGATGTGTCAATTGCACAAAGCAGTGTTATTTGTAGTAGAGGAAAGCAGTGCCACCCATTTGCAGAGTAAAGTAAGAAGCATTTGGAAGAGCAATTACGGAATGCTAAATATAAGAAAACACAACATTGAAGAAGGAAGAGCTACATGAAGACAAACGAAGACAACAACAGCCAAGACAACAAGCAAACAAGCTATCAATCAAGAAAATATACAAGACAAAATACAACAATAATTCCCAAACGTGCCAACCCAATCCATCAAACAAGCAAGCTATCAATCAAGAAAAATAAAACAAGACAGAAAATACAACACCAATTCCCAAACGTACCAGCAAGAATATTAATACAATATCTATTTGGGCGGTTCAAGACATAGCAGATCAAAACAAGCTTTACTAATTGATGTCTTGAAAATAGCAACCAAAACAACAATCATATGCAAGAATTCGTAAGGTAAAGAAAATATGGGTGTACTATCTCCTATTATTCAGTACAGTGCATTATCTATCAACAACAAGAGCAATTCAATATATATCCACTATAAGAATAATCAACTGAGACAATCCCGTTCCCCACCGAGCTTCAAGTATCTTTCGATCAATACTAGCAGCGAAAATTATATCGAATCAAGATAATCAAGAGCGACAATCACCTCACGATCAAAACAAATAATAGGTAGAAAGAAAAACAAATTTAAGAATCTCAAACCCAGACCAAGAATGATATATAAAACTGTTTAAGAATCTCAAACCCAGACCAAGAATGATATATATGCACAAGAAAGCACAATCAACATTTAAACTACTCGTCCCACCGAAGGATATACTAGAAAGAATCCAAATAATGTAGATCGCCACCACCAAGGAAAACCATATGTATAATCTAATTTATCGCTTTCACTCCCAACACCAAACACCTCCCAGTGAAATTAATGTAAGCATATGATCCACCCGGGATTCGAACCTGGGTTACCACATATAGATCTTAAGCACTCAAACCATTATACCATCAAGACTGTTAAGAAAGGACAATCGACAACCTCAATCACCCCCACCCAACCACCACCACCAAAAGGAATCAACCCCACAAGAACAAGAACAAGGACAGCGAATCTCCCAATCTATCAGTGACCAACAAAAAGCACGAAAGCATAGAAGGTCAGGAGCGACCCGTGGGAGGTCGAGGGAAGGAGCACGTTTGACCTTTGGGGCGGAGAAGGGTCAAAGGTCACGGTAATAAAGATGAGTTGGGTTGGGGCCTAACAAGATGACAACGGGTTGACATGGGAGCTGGGTTTGTAATAGGAGCAGGTAGGGGAATAAAGAGAAAAATAATGTGCTCAGAGGTGAAAGAGGAGAAATGTAGGAGAAAATAGTGTTCTCAGAGGTTAGAGAGAAGAAAAGTAGGAGAACAATAATGATCTCAGAGGTTAAAGAGAAGAAAATTGGAGAAAAATAATGTTCTCATTGGATAGAATGAAAACTATAGACAAAGTGGAAGAATGGAACCAGATGGAAAATGTCTTAAATACCAATTTACTGAAACCTGCTAGGTTTATTAATACATGGGGAAGAATTAATCTAAATACCTAGGTACTGAATACTGCCAATTTTCTCTTAAAAAATATGAAATTAAGTGAAGACATGTATATAAAAAAATAGAGTTACTGAAGACTTGTGGGTTTGTCAATGGATATAACGAAAATAAGAGTTACTGAAGACTTATGGTTTTGTCAATATATGGGTATGTGGGCATGGAGAGGAAAAATGGCTATAAATCTATGTGGACTTACTACACCCACAACTACCAGGATATCTACCAACTATCACTATTAAGCCACAACTACCACAATTACCAGGACCTCTACAAACTACCATTATTACCACAACTACCTGGACCTACCACAACTATAGAGACCTCCACCAACTACCACTATTACCACAACTACAGCTACCAGGACCAACCATCACAACAACCACAGCTACAACTACCTCAACTGCCACCCAACCACCACCACCAGCTTCTACAACAGGAGAATTTATCACCAACTACCACAACATATACCACTAATACTTCATAACCCACCACAATCCACTATTACCAGGACTAACTACCATACCAACAACCAGGGCCTACCACAACAACTACCACAACTACCAGACTCAACCACAACATCAACCAGGGCCTACCACAACAACAACCACATCAACCAGGCCCTACCCCCACAACATCAACCAGTCTATCACAACATCAACCAGGGCCTAATACAAATACCATGGCCCTACCACAGCTACCAGACTCTACCACAACTACCAGGGCCTACCACAACATCAACCAGGGCCTACCACAACAACAACCATGGCCTACCACAACTACCAGGGCCTACCACAACTACCAGACTCAACCACAACAACTACCAGGCTCTACCACAACTACCAGACTCAACCACAACATCAACCAGGTAGTACCACAACAACTACCAGGGCTCTACCACAACTACCAGACTCTACCACAACAACAACTAGGCCCTACCACAACTACCAGACTCAACCACAACATCAACCAGAGCCTACCACAACAACTACCACAACTACCAGGGCTCTACCACAACTACCAGACTCAACCACAACATCAACCAGGTAGTACCACACCAACCATTTTCTACCACAATATCAACCAGGGCCTACCACAACAACAACCATGGCCTACCACAACTACCATTCTCTACCACAACCCCAACCATCTACGACAGTGGTGAAGGGATGAGTGGTATGGACACTGGGCCCTGGGAGGCAGCACACCATCTACACAACGTCATGAGGTAAGAGCCATTATATATTTTGTTATCTAATGTACAGTCATGAGCCATAATACCTGGACAGTGGACACCCATTTGAACCTGTATCGAACCCAAGTGAGACCATCCAATGTTCTGTTATATCCCAGAAGCTTCACAACTTGGCTTTAAAGATTCATGATTCAAATAGTTGGGCAGGTATTATGGTTCGTGACTGTACCACTCTGATTTAGGGGGAGAGTTTGTATGTATTTGTTTTTATTTACGAATTGTTTTTTATTTGTTAATATATATATATATATATATATATATATATATATATATATATATATATATATATATTTAGTTATTTGTTTATGTAGTTATGTTTTTTTTTTTTTTTTTTTTTTTTTTTTTTTTTTTTCCATGTAGACCTTCATCAAGCTTATAAAATACCCCTAAGACACACCTTCAAGTTATACAGTATGTGTGCATTTTTCAGTAGAAAAAATTTCCGGCCGAAGACCAGTTCCTCCTATATTACAGGCTTGCTATCGCTCGCCAGGATATACTTGACACCTATATGGCATGAAAGGTCTTAATTTTGACAAAGAAATCGGGCGAAATATATTAAAATTTGTAAAACTAATGGGGCCAAACATAAGGGAGAAGGGGGTCCAGGAAAAAATTCTCCCCTTAATTCACTTTAACATAACTTTGATTTAAGGGGAGACATGGCGCTTTTCTAGACCACCTTCTTCCTCATCCTTAGACCCATTAGTTTGGCGATTTTATGAAATTTCGCCCCATTTCTGTCAATTTCAAGACCTTCCCTGCCAATTAGGTCTCGACTTTTTTCCTGGCGAGCGATAGCGAGCCTGTAATTTAAGAGGAATCGGCCTTCGGCCACGACATTTTTCTACCGAAAAATGTACAAATTTATCTTGAAAGGGGGTCTAGGGGGCTTCATTTTAAGCTTGATGGAGGTCTGGCGAGGAAACTAGAAAAATAATAAATAAATAACAAAAATGTCCAAAAAATTAAGGATCTCCCCTTAACCTTAACATAACGTTAATTTAATATTGTCTGGCTAAACTAACCACGCATTTTGAAATATGAAATTCCAGTGTGAGCGAAATACTATGTGGGCGAAATGGCTGACAACCGCCTAATGAACACCTTATTTACATGTATATAATTAGCTAGCCCAGAATCAGTCTTTCCCTCTTCCTATGACTTAAATTGCTTCAAACTCCGTGTGTCCAGGCATTTTGGCTCGAACGTCCCTTGATTTTGGCCCTGTCACACTTTCAACTATGGGGGAGGCACTCGCTATAGGCAGTTATGCCTTTTGCCTCCCTCACTCACATAGAAAAATATATATATATATCTATCTATATATATATTGTATTTTATCTATCTATTGTTTTTACCTTAGAATTATATTTATGTATGTATGTATGTATGTATGTATATATGTGTTTTCTTGAGCTTGATGGAGGTCTAGTGAGGAAATTATGAAATGTATATACAAAAGTACACATAAATGTATATACAAAAGTACACATAAATGTATATACAAAAGTACACATAAATGTATATACAAAAGTACACATAAAAATACTAAAAAAATAGCTCCTACCCACTTAAATAAAAACGCAGCCCAGCATGTCAAGGGTTCTTTATAATTGGCCCTAGGTTGTCTGAAGAAGGGGGGAGAGATAGTAGAGAGAGACTGAGAGATGGTAAGGACAAAGATATATTTGAGAGACAGATCGTGTGAGATAGTAAGGAGAGAAAGAGTGAGCGATAGTCGCAAGAGAGAGAGAGGGTGAGATAGTAAGGAGAAAGATACAGAGAGTGAGTAGAGAGAGATAGTAGAAAGAGTGTGTGATAGTAAGGAGAAAGGGAGTAAAAAGAGATAGTAGGGAGAGAAAGAGAGTGAGAGATAGTAAGTAGAAATAGTGCGAGATAGTGAGGATAGAGGGAGTAAAAGAGATAATAGGGAGAGTGAGAGATAGCGATAGTAGAAAGATAGAGTGTGAGATAGTAAGTAGAAAGAGAGTGCGAGATAGTAAGGAGATAATTGGGAGAGAAAGTAGAGTGAGAGATAACACGTCAAGGGCTCTGTATAGTTGGCCCTAGGTTGTCTGAAGGAGGTGGGGAAGGAAGGGAGAGATAGTTGAGATAGTGAGAGATAGTAAGAAGAAAGAATGTGAGATAGTAAGGAGAAAGGGAGTAAAAAGAGATAGTAGGGAGAAAGAGGGTAAAAGAGATATAGGGAGAGAATGAGAGACAGATAGTAAGTAGAAACAGATAGTAGAGAGAAAGAGATAGTGAGAGATAGTGAGGAAGGGAGTAAAAGAGAACAAGTGAAAGAGTTAGAGATAATAAAAGAGTAAAGAGAGTGAGAGATAGTAAAGAGAGATCCCTTCTTCCGTGGCACATATCCTCTCTGCCCACCAACTAATCGTTTAATGACTTAACCCCTTCTGCACCATGACGTAATTGTCATCATATTCTGGTTACCATTAGACGATTTTCTTTGGTTTATAATCTACCTCTAGGACTCAAATGGGTAAATACGATCCCAATAACCCCTCTTAACACCATAGGTCCTTCTTAAACTGCATAACATCGTCTAACTTTAGCCAGAATCAAAGGTAAAAAGGGGTTAATCAAAGCTTGTTGACATATAAACAGACAAACGAACGGAGGCCAAAAACATAACCTCCAACTTCGATAGTGTAGGTAATAATAAGAAGAACCCATAAACTAAGAAAATGAAAGACTCGGTTTATTTCCAGATGATGGCAAATTGAATCCTTTAGCCGATGATTTCTCCAAATTTAATGACAAAATATGAAACTACTATGTCTCTGCATCATCTTATTGCCAGGTTTTCATATTGAGTGAAATATTTCGCTATGGCAATTTACCATCAGCTGGGAAAACAAATAATAGACTACAGCAACTGAATAGAAATTGGGAATTGCAAGACAGGTACCTATACATAACATAAAAAGACACAAAGTAAACCAGGGATCATAATAATGAAATACCAGAGAAAAAAAATGTAGTGAGAGTGAGAGAGAGAAAAAAATACAATAAAGAGGGAGAGAGAGAGAGAGAGAGAGAGAGAAAGAGAAAGAGAAAGGAAGAGAGAGAGAGAGAGAGATATAGAAAACATATATAACCCCAATAAAGAGGTAGGGGAAAGAGGAAACGAGAGAGAGAGAGAGAGAGAGAAGGAGACAGAGAGAGAGAGAGGGGGGCGGATCCAGGAAAATCAATAACCATCCCGCAGTGGCTGAGAGAGAGATGCGGGGGTCACCAGATGGTGGGGGGAGGGGGGAGATAGACAGGCTAGATGGATAAACAGACAGAGAGACAGTACTGCTAGATGGATAGACAGAGAGACAGTACTGCTAGATGGATAGACAGAGACAGTACTGCTAGATGGATAGAGAGAGAGACAGTACTTCTAGATGGACAGACAGAGAGACAGTACTGCTAGATGGATAGACAGAGAGACAGTACTGCTAGATGGATAGATAGAGAGACAGTACTGCTAGATGGACAGACAGAGAGACAGTACTGCTAGATGGATAGACAGAGACAGTACTGCTAGATGGATAGACAGAGAGAGAGACAGTACTGCTGGATGGACAGACAGAGAGACAGTACTTCTAGATGGACAGAGAGAGAGACAGTACTGCTAGATGGATAGACAGAGAGACAGTACTGCTAGATGGATAGACAGAGAGACAGTACTGCTAGATGGATAGACAGAGAGACAGTACTGCTAGATAGACAGACAGAGAGACAGTACTGCTAGATGGATAGACAGAGAGACAGTACTGCTAGATGGATAGACAGAGAGACAGTACTGCTAGATGGATAGACAGAGAGACAGTACTGCTAGATGGACAGACAGAGAGACAGTACTGCTAGATGGATAGACAGAGACAGTACTGCTAGATGGATAGACAGAGACAGTACTCCTAGATGGATAGACAGACAGAGAGACAGTACTGCTAGATGGATAGACAGGGAGACAGTACTTCTAGATGGACAGAGAGACAGTACTGCTAGATGGACAGACAGAGATACAGTACTGCTAGATGGATAGACATACAGAGAGACAGTACTGCTAGATGGACAGACAGATACAGTACTGCTAGATGGATAGACAGACAGAGAGACAGTACTGCTAGATGTACAGACAGAGAGACAGTACTGCTAGATAGGCAGACAGAGAGACAGTACTGCTAGATGGACAGACAGAGAGACAGTACTGCTAGATGGACAGACAGACAGAGAGACAGTACTGCTAGATGGACAGACAGAGATACAGTACTGCTAGATGGATAGACAGACAGAGAGACAGTACTGCTAGATGGATAGACATACAGAGAGACAGTACTGCTAGATGGACAGACAGAGAGACAGTACTGCTAGATGGACAGACAGACAGAGAGACAGTACTTCTAGATGGACAGACAGAGATACAGTACTGCTAGATGGATAGACAGACAGAGAGACAGTACTGCTAGATGGACAGACATAGAGACAGTACTGCTAGATGGATAGACAGAGAGACAGTACTGCTAGATGGATAGACAGAGAGACAGTACTGCTAGATGGACAGACAGAGAGACAGTACTGCTAGATGGACAGACAGAGATACAGTACTGCTTGATGGACAGACAGAGAGACAGTACTGCTAGATGGACAGACAGAGAGACAGTACTGCTAGATGGACAGACAGAGATACAGTTCTGCTAGATGGATAGACAGAGAGACAGTACTGCTAGATGGACAGACAGAGAGACAGTACTGCTAGATGGACAGACAGAGATACAGTACTGCTAGATGGACAGACAGAGAGACAGTACTGCTAGACGGACAGACAGAGATACAGTACTGCTAGATGGACAGACAGAGAACCAGTACTGCTAGATGGACAGACAGAGATACAGTACTGCTAGATGGACAGACAGAGAGACAGTACTGCTAGATGGACAGACAGACAGAGAGACAGTACTGCTAGATGGACAGACAGAGAGACAGTACTGCTAGATGGATAGACAGAGAGACAGTACTGCTAGATGGACAGACAGAGAGACAGTACTGCTAGATGGATAGACAGAGAGACAGTACTGCTAGATGGACAGACAGAGAGACAGTACTGCTAGATGGACAGACAGAGATACAGTACTGCTAGATGGACAGACAGAGAGACAGTACTGCTAGATGGACAGACAGAGATACAGTACTGCTAGATGGACAGACAGAGAGCCAGTACTGCTAGATGGACAGACAGAGATACAGTACTGCTAGATGGACAGACAGAGAGACAGTACTGCTAGATGGACAGACAGAGAGACAGTACTGCTAGATGGACAGACAGAGATACAGTACTGCTAGATGGACAGACAGAGATACAGTACTGCTAGATGGACAGACAGAGATACAGTACTGCTAGATGGACAGACAGAGAGACAGTACTGCTAGATGGACAGACAGACAGAGAGACAGTACTGCTAGATGGACAGACAGA
This sequence comes from Paralithodes platypus, assembly GCA_032716605.1. Taxonomy (NCBI): domain Eukaryota; kingdom Metazoa; phylum Arthropoda; class Malacostraca; order Decapoda; family Lithodidae; genus Paralithodes; species Paralithodes platypus. The sequence goes on from CM064515.1 coordinate 29,408,892, forward strand.
GAGACAGTATTGCTAGATGGATAGACAGAGAGACAGTACTGCTAGATGGACAGACAGAGAGACAGTACTGCTAGATGGATAGACAGAGAGACAGTACTGCTAGATGGACAGACAGAGAGACAGTGCTGCTAGATGGATAGACCGAGAGACAGTACTGCTAGATGGACAGTCAGAGAGACAGTACTGCTAGATGGATAGACAGAGACAGTACTGCTAGATGGATAGACAGAGACAGTACTGCTAGATGGATAGACAGAGATACAGTACTGCTAGATGGACAGACAGAGAGACAGTACTGCTAGATGGACAGACAGAGAGACAGTACTGCTAGATGGATAGACAGAGATACAGTACTGCTAGATGGACAGACAGAGAGACAGTACTGCTAGATGGATAGACAGAGAGACAGTACTGCTAGATGAATAGACAGAGGTACAGTACTGCTAGATGGACAGACAGAGAGACAGTACTGCTAGATGGATAGACAGAGACAGTACTGCTAGATGGACAGACAGAGAGACAGTACTGCTAGATGGACAGACAGAGAGATAGTACTACTAGATGGACAGACAGAGAGACAGTACTGCTAGATGGATAGACAGAGAGAGAGGGAGAGACAGACAGACCAACTAAGAGAGAGAGAGAGAGACTAACATACATAGGTAAAGATAAGCAGACATAGTTAGAGTGACAGACAGATTGACAAACAGAGAGAGAGAGAGTGAGTATAATTACACACATACACTTCACGAACATCTCTCTTTAACACCTCTCTACTGTATCACCCGCTGTCCATTTCCTTTATTCTCTCTCTCTCTCTCTCTCTCTCTCTCTCTCTCTCTCTCTCTCTCTCTCTCTCTCTCTCTCTCTCTCTCTCTCTCTCTCTCTCTCTCTCTCTCTCTCTCTCTCTCTCTCTCTCTCTCTCTCTCTCTCAGAATAAGATGAACATTTTGGAATGGCGGTGAAGGGTTTAAGGGAGACGGGCCGTTTTTCTGGTCCCCTTTCTTCCTCATGCTTATCCCCATTAGTTTTGAGATTTTAAGACGTTAGCCCTATTAGTTTGTCAATTTTAAAACCTTTCGTCCCATTTCTATATCTCTATCAAGACCTTTCGTGCCATTTAGGTGTCGATTTTTTTTCCTGGCGAGCAATAGCGAACCTGTAATTTAACCCTTCCACGCATTTATGACGCAGAGGTTGCCAGATTAGCATTAAGAAATAGAGTTCTCTCACTCTTATAATTACCTCTCCAAAATTAGTGTTCTGCCCACAGCTAACTCAAAGACAACTGCAGAGGTTGAAGTAACTAAACTAAAGGTTTCTAAATACCCCTGATGGTAACAAAGGCTTTAATGTATCCCCAATAGGCTCAAAATCGCCGGTTCCTCCTAACATTTCAGGCTCGCTATCGCTCGCCAGGAAATCATAGACACCTAAATGGCACGAAAGGTCTTAAAATTGACAACGAAATGGGGCGAAAGGTGTTAAAGTCGCCAAACTAATGGGCCGAACATCTTATAATCTCAAAACAAATGGGGCTTAACACGAGGGAGAAATGGGACTAGAAAAACGACCCATCTCCCCTTAACCTCAACAGTCCATCAGCCTCACCTTAACCTTACCTGCCCTGAGATATTAATTGCTGACCTATCGCGAGCCGTTTCACCCGTCTCTCTCTCTCTCTCTCTCTCTCTCTCTCTCTCTCTCTCTCTCTCTCTCTCTCCAAAGTACCTCCATGACGTAATATCTTTGTGTTAAGGGGGGTCACCGGCTTTTTTTTTTTTTTTGTCTCTCCTTTTCTCTTTTTCCCTGGCTTGTATCCATTCGGCCCCATTCAGCTAACTGAACTGAAAGATTAAAAAAAAAAAAAACGGTGACCTCCCTTAACAATGCTTCCTTTCTTCGTCAGGAGGGCCAGGCGGAGATGATGGTTGAGGAGCTTCGTCAGGAGGATAAAGGAGGAGGTCATCATAGTTCTGTATCAGTGAGTCTTCCCCACCACCATCACCACCCTATCCTCACCATCACCACTACCACCCTATCCTCACCACCACCACTACCCTATCCTCACCACCACCCTATCACCAATCACTTCCATCCTATCCTCACCACCATCACCACCACCACCCTCCTATCACCACCCTATCCTCACCATCACCACCACTACCCTATCCTCACCACCACCACCATCATCACCACCCTATCCTCACCACTACCACCCTATCCTTATCCAGCTTGTACAGTCGGCCTAATAAGTGATGTCTCGGCACCAAGCATATTTTGATCATTAATTGGTATCAGCAATATCTAAGCATGATTTCTTCTTTTTGAGTGAGATAATTATACAAACATGTTCCTGCACTTACCCATCCTATTGAACATCTGGCAGACATTATTTCAGCACAGAGCGAGCCAAACATAATGACAGATGAGACATGACTTATTAGCGCTACTGTACACTCTTAATATTCTTCCCACCGTGTACACTCTTGATAATGATGTGTTCAGTTGTAACACAAAAAGTACGCATAAAGTTTAATTAAATTAGAAAAGTTGGCAGAATAATAATATGCAGTTATACACCATATGAGGAGGAGCACTTTATTGACAACGTTTCGCAGGTAGCTTCATCAGGTCACTAAACTGAAGTAGCTATCTGCGAAACGTTGTCAATAAAGTGCTCCTCCTCATCTGGTGTTTATATTCAATACACATGAACCACTCTCGTGAAGTTCAGTACATATTTTTAACACATAAACCGATTTTTAACCCATGTGTACTTTTAGGGGATATAGTTGATCAGCAAAATGTTATAGTGTAGTGCCCCCTCTTCTTCGCTGCCTGGTTTCCGTGTTCTATCATTTACTTCTTTTCGCTGTCATTTTTATAGTGTAGTCCCCCCCTCTTTTTGGCTGCCTGTTTTCCGTTTTCTATCATTTACGTCTTTTCGCTGTCATTTTTATAGTGTAGTTCCCCCTCTTTTTGGCTGCCTGGTTTCCGTGTTCTATCATTTACTTCTTTTCGCTGTCTTTTTTATAGTGTAGTCCCCCCTCTTTTTGGCTGCCTGTTTTCCGTTTTCTATCATTTACTTCTTTTCGCTGTCTTTTTCCATAATCCACACGTTTTCTACACCTAATTTTATGAAGCTTAGAAAGGACATAATTATGGTAACTAAAGGGATTATTTGCCTTTTCATTATATTCTGGCACCTATTAAGGGGACATCTCCACTTGAGGGATGGGTTTCTTTACCCCTTTCTCCCTCATGTTTAGCCCCATTGCTTTCGAGATTTTACGACGTTCTCCCCATTAGTTTGGCGATTTTAAGAACTTTCGCCCCATTTATTTAACTTTTAAGACCTTTCGTGTCATTTAGGTGTCGATTTTTTCCTGGCGAGCGATAGCGAGCCTGTAATTTAAGAGGAACCGGCCTTCGGCCGGGACATTTTTCTACCGAAAAATGTAAAAATTTATCTTGAAAGGGGGTCGACGGGGTGTAATTTCAAGCTTGATGGAAGTCTAGGAAACTCACAAAAAACCTCCCCTTAAGCGCTTTCATTCAGCTTAAGAAGGACGTCTATTTTAGTTTCCCTATATGCTATATCATAAGCTTCATAAAATTGTGTGTAAATTGATACATTTTTGACACAACTCTCAGACAATCAGTGTTTGTAATTACAACACAAATGCTCCGTTTGACACTTGTTTTGAAGGACATTAAGGGAGCCCACCTCGCTTTTTTTTTCTCTCTTGCTCTCCTTTTCTCTCTTTCCCTGGCTTGTATCCATTCGGCCCCATTCAGCCTACTGTTTTAAGACGTTTATCCCCATCCAGGTGTCAATATTTTCCTGGCGAGCGGTAGCGAGCCAGCATATATATATTAATATTTTGACAGCAAGCTAAATGTGTACATATTTCGATAGAAAAATTTGTCCGGCAAAGCCGGATTTCTCCATACAATGCTAGCTCGCTATCGCTCGCTATCGTTCGCCAGGAAGAAATCGACACCTGGATGGGGATAAACGTTATGTTATGCTATGCTATTTATGGATGTAAATTGATTCATGTTATGCTGTTGAGACTAAGCCGGTATCACACAATAGCTTTTATAGTCAACAATTCGATTTTCAACATTTGTCTAGCAACATTTCTGGTATATTTTGCACTGGTATCGGAAATTAGACTGATGGTAGATGAATTTAGGTGACCAAAATATATTTCTTTAGTATGCATGCCAAGTATGGGCTCTCCATCTTGAAAACTAAGGGAGTTGTTCGTGCTCAAACAGACAGACATACTCACTGGAAGACAGACAGACTCACAGAAAGTGCCCTTTATATAGTAGATGTTGTTGACCTCATAAGCTGCCAGACCAGTGTTGAGGGAAAAGTGACTAGTATGATACCTGCCTTATTCTATGTCGTGTTGCACTATACAGTTGGCCGTATAAGTTTTTATACTCTTCTTGTATTATATATGTGTGGAAATAATACTATATGACTGAATTGACCACTTTCGAGACTATAAGGAAGTTGGAGTTGTAGACATCGATATTTAGCAGAATTACCAGCCAAAATACGGTTGTAGTAAAATTGTATGCCCACCCTATCAAATTGTATGCCCACCCTATCAAATTGTATGCCCACCCTATCAAATTGTATGCCCACCCTATCAAATTGTATGCCCACCCTATCAAATTGTATGCCCACCCTATCAAATTGTATGCCCACCCTATCAAATTGTATGCCCACCCTATCAAATTGTATGCCCACCCTATCAAATTGTATGCCCACCCTATCAAATTAAACCTACTTCTTATCCATCTGTGATCTTCATTATTATTGCATTTTTGTTTAATAATGATGTTTACGGCTCCAACTTCCTTATAGCCTGAAACTCGCAAGTGGTTGATTAGAAGTGCAGGTACTTAAGCCGCTGTCATACGTGCCATTTTTCCGTCAATTTTCCATGAGCTAGTTATTTCTCGTTAATTTAGGGACTTTTTTTTTCACTGGTATCGGTAACTAGACTGAAGGTAGAGTATGTTAGGCGGCTGAATTCTGATAAAGTGTAATATTTGAAGCTGCCAGACCATAATTGCCCGTAAAAATTGCTCGATAAACGGCTCGTGTGACACCGGCTTTACGAAATAGTTAACCCCTTCTGTACCGGCGACGTCTTTTTAATTATGTTCTAGCTATTGTTAGGCGATTTATACAGTTTAAAAAGGGCCTCCAGCAATTAACAGGCTTCGAACAATCTTACTGAACCCTTTTTACTACCACAGATCCTTCTTAAACTGGACAAATTCGTCTACATATAGTTAGGGTAATTTTAAAAAGACGTCGCCTGCAAGGAAGGGGTTAACCTGTTCAGTTCCAGCTCCATCCTGTTCATTATATACTGGCTAAGCTTCATAAAATCGTCTAAATGCAGTGAAATATAAACAAAAAGACGTCACCGGTACAGAAGGGATTAAAGGGGGGTCACCGTTTTTTTTTTTTTTTCTCCTTTTCTCTCTTTCCCTGGTTTGTATCTATTCGGCCCCATTCAGCCAACTGTTTTAAGACGTTTATCCCCATCCAGGTGTCGATTTCTTCCTGGCGAGCGAGCCAGCATTGTATGGAGAAATCCGGCTTCGTCATAAGTAAGAGGGAGGAATAGCACCGGAATCATCAAAAGTAGACATTTTATTAGGTAGAGATTTATCTGATGATATTTAAGCTTATGTCGCCACCTATAACCTTACAGACTTTCATTATGGTTTTTATTTTAGCTTTGTGATCTGTTTTTATTTACAAAAACATTTAGAACCAAATTACATATTGTTGTTTTGGTTCCATATGTTCTTAGTGTTGTCGAGGCTTTCATTGTGACTATTTGGCTGATTTTTGTCGTGGGATGGGCTATATTTTTTCCCGTGAACAACACCCAGTCTTATGTGGTGCTATCTGTGATTTATGTGGTGCTGGGTTTTTTTTAACCCTTCCTGCCCAGGCAGCATTTTAAAATGCCGCAAATTGCGAAAGCCAGGTGCCCGGGTGGCATTTTAAAATCTGTATGCTTGAAAGCGTCCTAAGCGTGCTTTGAAAGCCGAGTGGCGAAACGTTTGTAAACAAGGTCAATCATAGCGCCACCAAGCCTCAACTACATCGCATATCAGTCCGACCTAGTCCGCCATTGCCAGTTATAGCAAAAATTAGTCTTCCAAAGTGTGTGATATGGCTAAATACGCGTTAAAACTCTCCACGGAAATCGTCATCACACCTGCACCAGTTGACCTAGAGAGCTCTACTTAACGACAGTCTACAGATACAAGTAAGGGTTACATTTGGAGATTTGTATGAATTCTCTAGCTATTAAATTAACAAATATAGACCTATGTTTACATAAGTTTTTTGGCCAGATTGCCCGAGTAAGACTACCAACATTTAGAAATGCTGCCCTGGCAAGAAGGGTTAATGTGGTGCTCTTTTTTATTTATGTGGTGCTGGGTTTTTTATGTGGTGCTGTTCTTTATTTTTTATGTGGTGCTGTTTTTATTTGTGTTTTATGTGGTGCTGTTATTTATTTATGATTTTTATGTAGTGCTGTTTTATATTTGTGGGTTTTTTATGTGTTGCTGTTTTTTTATTATTTATGTGGTGCTGTTTTTTTGTGTAGTGCTGTTTTTATTTGTGTGTGGTGTTTTTTTATGTGGTGCTGTTCGTTATTTATGTGGTGCTGTCTTTTTTATTTCTCTAACCTGTGTTTTTCTTTCCCCCAGTGTACCAGGGTGGGTGTTCAGCTTACCAAATACCACCCCCCTCAACTTCTTCTTTCTCCTACAAATCTAAGCTAAGCCATCTCTATCTCACGGTAACCATATAAATGGGGTCACCGGCTTTTTTTATCTTTCTCTCCTTTTCTCTCTTTCCCTGGCTTATATCCATTCGGCCCCATTCAGCCAACTGTTTTAAGACGTTTATCCCCATCCATGTGTCGATTTATTCGCTCGCCAGCATTGTATGGAGAAATCCGGCTTTGCCGGAGAAATTTTTCTATCGAAAAATGTACAAATTTAGCATGCTGTCAAAACAAAAATATATATATGCTGGCTCGCTACCGCTCGCCAGGAAAATATTGACACCTGGATGGGGGTAAACGTCTTAAAACAGTAGGCTGAATGGGGCCGAATAGATACAAGCCAAAGAGAGAGGGAGAGAAAGAGAGAAAAATCGAGGTGGTCTCCCTTAAGAAACCGAGAACAAAAGTGTAAGGTACATTTTGTGTTAACGCCCATACCGCGTTGGTTGCTACAGCTGCCATTTTCCCTATTTAAGTTTTCTTTGCGATATCGAGGTAGGCTACACTTGTTTATTTTTTCCTTGTGTTTACTTTACCTACTTTGCCTTTTGTGTCCCTCTTCCTCTTTTCTGTCCTTTCCAAAAGATAATCTAATTGTTGTTCCCCAGGCTGTCTGGCCAAACAGCCCCAAGGTCCCAAGCAAGGCCAAGGCCATAAACGAGCGCCCCCACAAAGCCCTCTCTGCTTACCACTAATAAAGCCCGGGTGACCGAAGCCACTCCAAGGCAGGGAGCTGAGGAGGGTACAGAAACGCCCGGGAAACCAAAGCCCCACCCAAGGCCCTGTGCCCCACAGCAATTATGAAGGGAAAGTTGAGGGGCAAGGGAAAAATGTGACGCTTTGGCTCTCAATCTGCCAACCTCTAGATTGGCAGTAGGGAGCTCAATATATAAGTAAAAGGAACAATCAGAGTAAGCTCAACTCTCACCCTGATAGACCAGCCCATCTCCAGTGATAAGATAGTTATAATAACTTACTAGATCCAATTTAGAGTGGAGCATTCTGTATATTTACTAAATATCAATCTATAATTTACTTTGATATCATTATATCATTGGCACAATTAATGCTTATTTTCTTGATCGAGCACTCTAATTTAATTAAAGATTCATGTTATTGATAAAAGTATAAATGAAGAAGCATAAATCACAATATAAAATATTCATAGTTTTAAATTTGAAGTAACATTCTCTCCCTTAAGTTTAGGTGCTTATGTTCTGGGTGTAGTGTCCCTAGTTGGAATCCCGGGAGGACCATATGCTTTAATTAGTTTATGCAAGTAGGCCTACATTGGGGTTTGTAATTGATGATTAATGTTAAGAACGGGGTGTTACTTGTTTATAATTATACGTCACCGTTACGACTCATAATTTGTCAGACTTCTGTTACTATTGCATACTAACGGAACATAAATATTCACAGAAGTGGGGGTCCAGCGCTACCGCATCATACTTCCTCTGGTGCGTCGTCTACAGCCCCTCCTCAGCCTAGGAAACCCACTACCCTACGACAAGCTACTTCAATCTTCAGCCCAAATACTCCTAATGAGAAAACCTGAGCAGTCAACTTGGAATCCTGTATAGTAATAATATAATATAACATAATATAATATAACATTGCATAATTATCGGTGACACAAATACTGGGGCCTATCGAGGTTCTGTAAACACTGTACCTGATCCTGCAACCTTACCCACCACGATTCAAATTCCTTCACTCATTCTCAACAACAAAAACTTTTACTACTACTTGTTCTGAAACTCAGTGGTCTGGTTACTGTAATCACTGTATTAACCCGTTCAGTACCAGCGACGGCAGGGAGCCGTCAGTAGATAAATCACTCCCCAGTCCCAGTGACAGCAGAGAGCCTTCAGTAATATACTTTCCTTGTAACTGCCAGTATCAGGCAGTGCCTGGTACCACGACCGTTTGAGCACTGCTCTAGAGTTGGCAACACTTTTCAGCTTATAAGTTATATCCAACCCATTGCAGGCTGGGAGAGCCAGTATTCCTCCATCTTTTGAGGTCGGAGGTTGTCATATCTTGTCATTTGGGCCACATTGCTTGGGACTGTGGGGGACTTTTATTACTGTACCCTATGGTACAGTAGGGGTTAATAATAAATAAAGCTACTGCTTCTACTACTATACTAACCGAAAAGAGCCATCTGCTGGTCCCAAAGATAAATTATCTGAATACCTCTGTATATCATAATAATACACCGTCCACTGTTAGCTGCCCACACAACAATAAGCATAAGGATCTCATCGGTGGTAATAAACATTGCTTAACCCATCCAATCCCAGCGACGGCTACCAGCCGTCAGTAGATAAGTCACTCCCCAGTCCCAGCGATGGTTGGGAGCCGTCAGTAATGTACTTTCCTTGTAACTGCCTGTATCAGGCTGTGCCTGGTACCACGACCGTTTGAGCACTGCTCTCGATATGGCAACACTTCTCAGCTTATATCCAACCCTCTGAAGGCTGAGAGAACCAGTCTTCCTTCATCTCTTGAGGTGGAAGGTTGTTCTATCTTGCCATTTTGGCCACATTGCTTGGGACTGGGGGGGACTTTTATTACTGTATCCTACAGTACATTAGGGGTTAACTTAGCATAATTACAATAGACTACTTGCGAGTTTTAGGCTATAAGGAAGTTGGAGCCGTAGACAACGATATATAGCAGAATTACCGGCCAAAATACGGTTGTAGTACATATATACATAAAACCAAATTCAACATACAGTACTATCTTTCCATCAGGAACCTACATTATTATTGCATTTGTTTGATATCGATGTTCACGGCTCCAACTTCCTTATAGCTCGAAACCCGCAAGTGGTCAGTTGAAACATGACAAATGTGGTCTATCGTGGATATCCAAGCATTTAGCGTATTCCATACCTGATCTTATAGCTAAACCAGAACCCTACAGGCCTAAGTATCGCAAGTCAATATCTTAGCAGAGCTTATGTAAAACTTGCAAAATAAACAAACCAAAGCAGGGACGACACAATATAAAGACAAAATAACTTATCAAAATCACTATGTGGAAATAACGCTTTAGCACAATAGTTAGGAACGAAGACATATTGATTGTCACGGCAGTACAATACAAGATACTCTGAATACATTGTTATTTATGCAGTCATTCATTATATAGATTGGGAAGCTTGTAAGGACAATGTGAGGGACTGAAGTTATTAACAAGAGGCTCCAGTCTTGACTTATGCTGGCTTAATGATCCTGAAGGGTTGGTAGCTGATGAAGTTCTATTTTAATATACAAAGAACCCATGGATTGTTTGAAGATATTAGTTACCTGTGCTTGGTATGCTTCCAGCCAGGGCCCCACTGGGGTAAATAAAATAGCAAAACATTGGTGGAGCTGCCATCTGGGTGAGGGTCTGCTCCTTCAGTGTTCATGGTCATAATCCACATAGTGGAAATGGCACTGTGGAGTGGGTCAGTGGGGGCATGTTTGGGAGCCTGGAGGCAGTTTCTGCCATGGCCATCCCTTTTGGGGGCACTTCCTCTGGAAGCGGGGCGTCAGATTTGATAATGGTTACATTGATATGGTAATTATACACCAAAGAAAACACTTTAAAGGCACGCACTCTGTCCAGATACAAAGTAGGAATCATAATTGCATACAGTAGTTGATTTATAACAGGATATATCTTCATCTTAGAGAGAACGGATTTGCATAATATATGGGCAATAGACATAATCAGGTCTAGTCAATTATCTCCTATTGATTGATATACAGAGAACATTAATACGAGATTTGTTCATCCATGTAGTCTCTTGTTATTTTGTATGTATCAATGCATCATAGAAAACGGATGACGACGCAAACAGTGTCCGCTGAGCAAACTAAAAATGTCTAAGAGGTACTACACTAATTTTGGTCAATTTTAATTTGAAAGTTAATAAATCATTGTAGAGGTATGGTACTTATTGGATCTCCGAGAAGTAGGAATATGTGTGTTCTGTGTGAGGGGTGATTATAATTCGGAAGTTAGCCGAGTGAGAAATTGCTTTATCGTGTAAATACTGATTGTTTGGGCCAGCTCTGACATTATATCATATGATTTTAGTTCTAACTTAACGAGAGCGAAGTGCGTAGATGATGTAATGCTGTCTATGGACGAGAGTTTGTGAAATACTTTGTTATAGACATTTTGTTTTATGTTTTTTTGTTTCTCATTGTATAGATTTAAGTCATGATCGTTTTTATCACAGGTTTGTTTGTGAGAAATAAAAATATATTAACCCCTTCTGTCCCAGCGACGTCTTCTTCCTTTTATTCTAGCTATATTTAAATGATTTTGTGCAGTTTAAAAAGGATCTGAGATAGTATAAAGGGTTAAGGGGGATAGTACGAAGAAGCCTTGTAATTGCTAGAGATCCTTATTAAACTGAATGAAATCGATTAGTGGTAGCCAAAATAGAGTAAAAAGGATGTCACCGGTACAGATGGGGTTAAACTCCTTAGCCTCCCCCCTTTCTCAAGATTGGACCACTTGCGAGTTCCATGCTATAAGGAAGTTGGAGTTGTAGAAGCAGAATTACCAGCTAAAATACGGGTTTAGTACGGTCGCGCTAATAAGTCATGTCCCAGATGTCATTACGTTTGGCTTGCTCTGTGCTGTATTAATGTCTGTCAGATGTTGAATAGGCTGGGTAAGTGTAGGAACATGTTTGTATATTTCACTCGATATGGAGAAATGAAGCTTAAATATTGCCGATAACAATTATTGATCAAAACATACTTGGTGCCGAGAAATCACTTAATAGCACGACTGTACATTCATAAACACATTAAACCAAATTCATCATGTTTTCTATCCATCAGGAACCTACAGTATTTTTGCATTTCTGTTAAAAGGTGTTGATTTTCGGTGTGAGCATCCTGGATTCGAATCCATGGACTGCCACATGTGTTTGTAAATTTCATTAATCGATTTTAGGAGTATAGTTGGTTGTTGGAAGGAACATAATAATATGTCAATGTTTACGGCTCCAACTTCCTTATAACCTGAAACTCGCAAGCAGTCACTTACCATCATGTACATATCCCGTAGCATGAGTTGTTTTTTGAAGTTTTATGTATTGCGTTGATATAGTTAAGCAAATAAGTGCTATTATTATTATTATATATATATACATAGATGCCTGTAAGTTAGTGACGAGGAAAAAAATAATCCATTATAATAGCCATAGACTACAGTAGATCTGGACTGGACACGAAAATGGAACTTTGCAGTAAGGGACCCAAAATCGGAGAACGAATCCCCATGTTCGAGATGGAAGGGACTGGAGTTTTCGCAGAGAGGCTCCAGTCCTGATATTATTCTTGACTTACAGTGTGCTGGCTTAATAATCCAATAGGGTTGATAGCTTCTGTAGTCCTATTTTAACTAACTAACAAGTTCGAACCTCGAAACCGCGAAAATATCAAATTTTCGAGGTTCAAACTTGGGGGTACGTTCTCCGATTTTGGGTCCCTTACTGCAAAGTTCCATTTTCGTGTCCAGTCCAGATCTACTGTAGTTAATGTAATAGTATATATATTCCAATCTTACATGTTATCAACTTTATCTACAAGAATTGTTATTATAAAGTGCTGACAAATCTTATCATATTTCTGGCTCGAGGTGTTGGTATAAAATCACCATATGTTGAGCATGTTATGTATAGGTGAGATACGTGTCTTGAAATGATATAATTGTCCCACATAGCTATTCGTAGATCTAGTGATTTTTCATTTTAAACTCGGTCAGAGAAAATTACGATAATTAAATATGGAATTATGGAATTAGATTATCATAGACTGAGTTCAACTAATAAATATAGGTTAATTTTCGATCTTCAAATTTGGGGTCATCTATACTCCACAGAAAATGGGGATTGTGGCGTCATCTATACTCCACAGAAAATGGGGATTGTGGGGTCATCTATACTCCACAGAAAATGGGGATTGTGGGGTCATCTATACTCCACAGAAAATGGGGATTGTGGGGTCATCTATACTCTACAGAAAACGGGGATTGCACTTTAGAGGTTATGAAAACAATGGCTCAGTTTTTCCTGATGTCTATATTACTGAAAAACTCAATCTAGTTTATATATATGGTCAGGGAGTGATCAAGATTGTTGCACTATGGAAGATCTAGCCAGTAGATTAGTGTGGAGATTATTATAACTATGATTCGTGCGTGAAGAATATTACTACCGAACCCCAACCCCCACATATTACCCCCTCCCTCACCCCTCACCCCACCCACCCACCCACCCTGTATCCATTCCATACCTCCCTACCAAACCTCTCATTGACATTTGAGATTTATATCAATGTTTAAAATATTAATGATGAAAGATTTTCTTGCAATAATGCATGATAAAGGATTATATATATATATATATATATATATATATATATATATATATATATATATATATATATATATATATATATATATATATATATATATATTATAATGGCATGTGTGACCAGTGGGCCTCTAGACATAAATATTCCATGTTTTTCCCTCCATTTTTCATAATGTTAGTGGCAGAATCAAAGGGCACATTTACCATCATCCAAAAATACCAACCAAGTCCAATGCCATGCCGTTCACATAGTACTATATATGGAATGCTAAATAAGGTCTGCATGTATTCATTGTATTCATCTACTTTGTTTGTGGAAATATGAATTGCGATAACAAGGAGCAATGTGTGGCTATGTGAGGACTACAAAAACAACAACAACTTCAACTACTACTGCTACTATTTTTTTTTTATTTTTTTTTTTATTACAACTGTTACAATATATTCTGTCCTGCTCTAACCTTGCTTCTAACAAGCGATCTTATGGACGAGATGTGCTGCTCTAGAGAAATGTTTGTTACCAGTATTCATCTATAACACTAAATTGGGTTAAAAAAAAAAAAAATTATGAGGGAGACAAAAGGCAAAACTGTCTGTGACGAGTGCCTCCCCCAGAGTTGAAAGAGTGACATAATGATACACATACGGTCTTCAAGTAGTATACACGCCATTACTGTTTGTACTTTTTTGTAATGTGTATTGAGACAAAAGGTGTACAGTACATGATTAAATATAGTTGCAAAATAGAGAGGGAACTTATTGGCTTTACTTCATTCTATGTTACAACTTGTGTTATTCCAGATCAGAACTCTGTAGTCTGGTTAAACTATCTATCCATCTATCTATATACTCAGGCCCAATCCCCACTTTTCCTAAAAAAAAAAATTCCCACAGCAAGCTAAATTTGTACATTTTTCAATAGAAAAATTTCTCCGGCAATGCCGGATTTCTCCATACAATGCTGGCCGACTCAAGACAGAGCCAGAATAGGGACAACACAACGCACAACAGAAAACAATGAACACACACAAACAAAATACAAATGCACACACATCTAGGTCATCCAGGTTAAACTAATGAAAAATATAGAATAGAAACAAAAAAATACTTGTGTAGTCCGACTCCTAGGATGTCCACCGCTAGGAGCATTCTTGGCACTTTAAAAACCAACTAAATCTTGGTATGGTTGGTGTTTTCGGTTGATGGAAAAAACGCGCCTCAAGTCTGTTCGAATCAACTAGGACGAGGACTTGTGTTGGTGACGTTGCTGTTCACTGCATGTAGACAAATTTAGCAAAGTCAGTTTCTCCATTTTGTATCGTAAATGTAGAAACGATGATTGCGTGCTTAATTTAGAGCTTCTTAATATGCTGTATCTAATTGTGAAGGAGCTGTTAATTAGAACTATTAGATTTTGATTTATTTATTCCTTTAGCTGTTACTAGGACTCGGAATTGATAGGAGCATTTTTTTTTTTTTATCTTCCAGCTATTGGAAGTGGACAGTGGATAGACAATGAACCAGCCACAGTCTTCCAGAGGTCTCAGTGTTTTGTTGTGTGTGACATGACATAATAATTTAAAAAAACATTCATTAAACCTATATATAACTGTCTTGCTAGCGTAATGCATAGTGCGCTGAATTTCGATGTGTGTATCCTGGGTTCGAGTCCTTGGAGTGCCACATGTATTTGTTGATTTCATTAATTGAGTTTAGAGGTGAAGTTGGTTGGTGTAAAAAACATAATAATGTATATATATATAATTATATATATATATATATATATATATATATATATATATATATATATATTAAGAAATGTGGTTATGTAGGCATATGGTCATGTATGTATGTGGTTATGTAGTTATATTGTCATGAACGTATGTAGTTATGTAGGTATATGGTCATGTGGTTATGTAGGTATATGGTCATGTATGTATGTGGTTATGTAGGTATATGGTCATGTACGTATGTGGTTATGTAGGTATATGGTCATGTACGTATGTGGTTATGTAGGTATGTGGTCATGTATGTATGTGGTTATGTAGGTATGTGGTCATGTACGTATGTGGTTATGTACATATGTGGTTATGTAGGTATTATTGTCATGTACGTATGTTGTCATGTACGTACTGTATGTGGTTATGTGGGTATATTATCATGTACGTATGTGGTTATGTAGGTATATGGTCATGTACGTATGTGGTTATGTACGTATGTGGTTATGTAGGTATATGGTCATGTACGTATGTGGTTATGTACGTATGTGGTTATGTAGGTAATGGGTCATGTCGGTATGTGGTTATGTAGGTATATGGTCATGTATGTATGTGGTTATGTAGGTATATTATCATGTACGTATGTGGTTATGTATGTATATTATCATGTACGTATGTGGTTATGTAGGTATATTGTCATGTACGTATGTGGTTATGTATGTATATTATCATGTACGTATGTGGTTATGTACATATTATTGTCATGTACGTATGTGGTTATGTAGGTATGTGGTTATGTAGGTATGTGGTTATGTAGGTATATTATCATGTACGTATGTGGTTATGTACGTATTATTGTCATGTCACAGCCAACAGAATCACCGAAGATGATGATATTATATAGAATTAGAGTGTCGAATTCCGTGTTATCAGAAAGGCTTAAATTTCCTTACAGCAGGGAACTCGCAAGCGGTCAATTAGAGTCGACGAGTAGATTTCTATAGCATACTGGACAACTGCCTGTTTAGTGTCGATGCAACAAGTATTTTTTTTAAGGGGGGTCACCTGCTTTGTTTCTCTTTCTGTCCCTCTCTCTTTGGCTTGTATCCATTCGGCCCCATTCAGCCAACTGTTTTAAGACGTTTATCCCCATCCAGGTGTCGATTATCGCGAGCCAGCATTGTTTGGAGAAATCCGTCTTCGCCGGGGACATTTTTCTATCGAAAAATGTACAAATTTAGCTTGCTGTCAAAACAAATATATATATGCTGGCTCGCAGTATATTGACACCTCGATGGGGGTAAACGTCTTAAAACAGTAGGCTGAAAGGGGCCGAATGGATACAAGCCAGAGAGAGAGGGAGAGAACGAGAAAACAAAACGAGGTGGGCCCTCTTAATGTAGCCTCTGCCTGTTTTGTAAAGTAGAAGATGCAAGAAAAGAAAAAAACAAGCAGACTTTTTTTATAATGTGTAGATCTGTACATAAGCATATATATATATATATATATAATGAATATATATTAATATTATCCAGAAAGATTATTGCTTGTATCAGAGAGCAACGTTTTTCATTGCATCGATTTAAGGCATGTCGAATAGGGGGAGACTAGCCTATTCGCTGTAAGTAGGTGAGAAATCATGACCTCTCGTACTCTCTGTAACTCAAAAAGGGCTACAGCAAATGGGCTGTAAATTTCCACATCTATTCCTGGACTGACTCGTCCCAAATGGTAGAAATATTAGCTCAATTACTCTAGTCGTTTTTTAGTTACAGAGGTTAGAGGTCATGATTTCTCGCTTACTTACAGCGAATAGACTCTAGTCTATTCGCTGTAAGTAGGCGAGAAATCGTGACCTCTATCCTCTGTAACTCACAAACGACTAGAGTAATTGAGCTAATATTTCTACCAGTTGGGAAGGCTCAACCAGGGAATAGATGTGGAAATTTACAACCCATTTGCTGTAGCCCTTTTTGAGTTACAGAGGATTGAGGTAATGATTCCTCGCCTACTTACAGCTCATGTGTACGATCGCGCTAATAAGTCATGTCCCAGCTGTCATTACGTTTGGCTCGCTCTGTGCTGTATTAATGTCTGTCAGATGTTGAATAGGGTGGGCAAGTGTAGGAAAATGTTGGTATATCTCACTCAAAAGAAGAAATCATGGGTAAATATTGCTGATACCAATTATTGATCAAAACATAATTGGTGCCGGGTCATCACTTATTAGCGCGACTGTACATAGTAGGCCAAATAGTATGAGAAATGTGATAAATAATTACCATCGAATTAATAGTAGTTGGATTAATAAATTTAGTATCAAAGGTGCATAATAATTAATTAAGGGGGGGTCACCTGTTTTGTTTATCTTTCTCTCCTTTTCTCTCTTTCCCTGGCTTGTATCCATTCGGCCCCATTCAGCCAACTGTTTTAAGACGTTTATCCCCATCCAAGTGTCGATTACTTCCTGGCGAGCGATAGCGAGCCAGTGTTGTATGGAGAAATTCGGCTTCGCCGGAGACATTTTTCTATCGAAAAATGTACAAATTACGCTTGCTGTCAAAACAAAAATATATACTGCATATGCTGGCTTGCTATCGCTTGCCTAGAAAATATTGACACCTGGATGGGGGTAAACGTCTTAAAACAGTAGGCTGAATGGGGCCGAATGGATACAAGCCAAAGAGAGAGAGGGTGAGAAAGAGAAAAAGCGAGGTGGGGTCCCTTAATGAATATCGCGTACTATTTGGCCCATCGCGTACAGATTGGATAGTCCACTCTAATAGAATAATACTATTGCTAGATAATTTACTGCCTTACCTCATAATAAGAATATATCTATCTAGCTATCTATCTATCTAACTATCAGTTTATTTACTCAGGCCCAATCCCCACTTGTCCTATTTTTTTTTTTTTTTTTTGGTCACTTGCATCAACGAAGCCATTTTTTGTAAGTTTAGATATTAATAAGGGGAGACGGACCGTTTTTTCTGGACCCCCCCCCCCCCCTTCGCCCTACTGTTTAACCCCATTGGTTTTCAGATTTTATGACGTTCGGCCCCATTAGTTTGGCGGTTTTAATACCTTTCACCCCATTTCTTTGTCAATTTTAAGGCCTTTCGTGCCATTTTAGGTGTCGATTTGTTCCTGGCGAGCGATAGTGAGCCTGAAATTTTAAGAGGAAGCGGCCTTCGGCCGGGAAATTTATCTTGAGGGGGGGAGGGGTCTAGGGGGTGTTTTTTCTAAGCTTAATGGAGGTCTAGGGAGGAAACTAAGAAATATATGACTAAATGAATTAATAGACCAAACAAACGGCCAGTCTCCCCTTAAGGTGGAGTCACACAGGCACTTATTACGGCACTTATATATCCATTAATTATTTCTGGCAATATTGGAATAAGCTAGCAAAAGAAATTACTATTTATGATAATCTTAAGCCGGTATCACACGAGCACTTTTTCCCCTCAACATTTATCCTCAACACTGGTCTGGCAGCTTGTGAGGTCAAGTTTTAAGTGATTTCGGTCACCTAAAGTCATCCATCATCAGTTTAGTTTCCGATACCAGTGTTAAATATTCCAGAAATGTTGCCAGAAAAATGTTAACTATAAAAGCTTTCGTGCTTTAGCCAAATGTACGCTAGCAAAAACTTAGTCACATTTACGCAATCAACCCCAAATTTAGCGCATTTGGAATATCTATTGAAACGATTAATGTGCAACTTTTAATTTTACTTATAGATATCCAGCCCCGATAGAACTAGTCTGTTGTTGTTCGCTTTCCTTTATAATCCTTTTATTTTAGCATTGCGAGGGTTTTTAAGTAATATTGGCAACTAGATTAAGTAACACCCCGTTCTTAACATTAATCATCAATTACAAACCCCAATGTACTTGAATAAACTAATGAATGCATATGGTCCTCCCGGGATTCGAACTCGGGACACCACACCCAGAACATAAGCACCTAAACCATTACACCACCACCACAGATTGAAGGTGATTAATTTAGGTTGCTGAACCATTATAAAGCTGCCAGAACAGAATTGCCCACTTGCGAGTTTCAGGCTATAAGGAAGTTGGAGCCGTGGCCATCAATATTTAGCAGAATTACTAGCTAAAATACGGTCGTAGTGCATTCATAAATACATGAAACCCAACTGATCATACTTTTTATCCATCAGAAATCCATATTATTATTGCATTTCGGTTTAATACCGATGTTCACGGGCTCCAACTTCCTTATAGCCTGAAACTCGCAAGAGGTCAATTGCGTGAAATAAATTGCCTAAAGAGTGCCCCGTGTGATAGCCCCTCTGAAGCCTGTGAAATAACTCTTGCCATGACACATATACTTGCCATGACACATATACTTGCCATGACATATACTTGCCATGACACATATACTTGCCATGACACATATACTTGCCATGACACACATACTTGCCATGACACACATACTTGCCATGACACACATACTTGCCATGACACATATACTTGCCATGACACATATACTTGCCATGACACATATACTTGTCATGACACATATACTTGCCATGACACACATACTTGCCATGACACACATACTTGCCATGACACATATACTTGCCATGACACATATACTTGCCATGACACATATACTTGCCATGACACATATACTCAGTTGTTCTTTAATAAGGGGGGGGGGGGGGATGGGCCGGTTTTCTGGACCACTTTCTCCCTCATGTTTAGCCCCATTAGTTTTCAAATGTTAAGATGTTTGCCTCATTAGTTTGGCGATTTTAAGACCTTTCGCCCCATTTCTTCGTCAATATTTAGACCTTTCGTCCTATGTAGGTGTCGATTTTTTCCCTGGCAATGTAATATTGGAAGAAACGGCCTTCGGCCGGGACATTTTTCTACAGAAAAATGTACAAATTAATCAAAAAAGGGGATCTAATGGATTTTTTTTTTAATTTGATGGAGGTCTAGGGAGGAAACTAGAAAAATAATAAATACATGCAAAAATCGGCCAAAAAGTTAACCATCCCCCCTTAAAATTGGGTTCCTGTACAGTCGCGCTAATAAGTCATGACCTAGCTGTCATTACGTTTAGCTTGCTCTGGGCTGTAATAATGTCTGTCAGATGTTGAATAAGGTGGGTAAGTGTAGGACCCTGTTTGTATATTTCACTCGATATGAAGAAGTGAAGCTTAGATATTGCTGATACCAATTATTGATCAAAACATACTGGGTGCCGAGACATGACTTATTAGCGCGACTGTACACTATGCATATTGATTGTTTGTATATCAGAGTAAACTGGGATTATTAAGAGGGAGACAGACCGTTTTTCTGCCTCTTTCTCTGGCTTGTATCCATTCGGCCCCATTCAGCCAACTGTGTTAAGACGTTTACCCCCATTCAGGTGTCGATTTCTTCCTGGCGAGCAATAGCGAGCCAGCATTGTATGGAGAAATCTGGCTTCGCCGGAGGCATTTTTCTATCAAAAAATGTACAAATTTAGCTTTGCTGTCAAAACAAAAAAATTACATATGCTGGCTCGCTACCAATCGCCAGGAAAATATTGACAACTGGATGGGGGTAAACGTCTTAAAACAGTAGGCTGAATGGGGCCGAATGAATATTCAAGCCGGAGAGAAATAAAAAAAAAAAAAAACGGTGACACCCCCTTAAGGAATGCATAGGTTTGTATAATGGAAGTAAAAAAAAAATGATTATTGATTATTGATTATTAAAATTGATTATTAAAACTTTTCTATACCGGCATCGTCTTTTTCATTTTATTCTAGATATATTTTTAAAGGTTTTTTTTGGTGCAGTTTCAGAAGGATCTGTGGTAGTCAAAAGGTTTAAGTGAGAGAGTTCGCAGCCTGGTAATTGCTGGAGGGGGCCCTTAAGGGGAGATTTCCACTTGAGGGATTTTTTTCTTGACCCCTTTCTCCCTCATGTTTAGCCCCATTGCTTTTGATATTTTAAAACGTTTGCCCCATTAGTTTAGCGATTTTAAGAACTTTCACCCCATATTAAGACCTTTCGTGCAATTCAGGTGTCGATTTTATCCTGGCGAGCGATAGCGAGCCTGTAATTTAAGAGGAACCGGCCTTTGGCCGGGACATTTTTCTACCGAAAAATGTACAAATTTATCTTGAAAGGGGGTCTAGGGGGTGTAATCGTAAGCTTGATGGAAATATGGGGAACAAACTAAAAACCTCCCCTTAAGTGAGATAATTCGAAGCCTGTTAATTGCTGGAGGCCCCTTTAACCCTTTCACGCACATATGACGCAGAGGTTGCCAGATTAGCAGTCAGAAATAGAGTTCTCTCACTCTTATAATTACCTCTCCAAAATTAGTTTTCTGCCCACAGCTAACTCAAAGACAACTGCAGAGGTGGAAGTAACTAAACTAAAGGTTTCTAAATACCCCTGATGGTAACAAAGGCTTTAAAGTATCCCCAATAGGCTCAACACAGCTAACTCAAAGACAACTGCAGAGGTTGAAGTAACTAAACTAAAGGTTTCTAAATACCCCTGATGGTAACAAAGGCTTTAAAGTATCCCCAATAGGCTCAACACAGCTAACTCAAAGACAACTGCAGAGGTTGAAGTAACTAAACTAAAGGTTTCTAAATACCCCTGATGGTAACAAAGGCTTTAAAGTATCCCCAATAGGCTCAACACAGCTAACTCAAAGACAACTGCAGAGGTTGAAGTAACTAAACTAAAGGTTTCTAAATACCCCTGGTGGTAACAAAGGCTTTAAAGTATCCCTAATAGGCTCAAAATCGCGTCATATGTCGGAGAGGGTTAATTTAAGAAACAATGAAATCGTCTAATAGTAGCCAGAATAGAGTTAAAAGGACGTCACAGGTACAGAAAGGGTTAATTGACAAATATGAGACTACTATATTTCTGCATCATATGAAGACCAATAGCTCCATATTTCACTGCAAAATCTTTTAAGGAGAGATTTCCACTTGAGGGACTTTTTTCTTGACCCCTTTCTCCCTCATGTCTAGCCCCATTGCTTTTGAGATTTTAAGATGTTTGCCCCATTATTTTGACGATTTTAAGAACTTTCAACCCATTTCTGTCAATTTTAAGACCTTTCGTGCCATTTAGGTGTCGATTTTTTCCTGGCGAGCGATAGCGAGCCTGTAATTTAAGAGGAATCGGCCTTCGGCCGGGAAATTTTTCTACCGAAAAATGTACAAATTTATCTTGAAAGGGGGTCAAGGGGGTGTAATTTTAAGCTTGATGGAAGTCTAGGGAACGAACTAAAAACCTCCCCTTAAGACAATTTGATATAATACTTAGGGTAATAAATTGTTAAAGAATGCACCATGATTGAAATTAAACCCCAGGAAATATATATACACATGTCTTTTGAAAGGGACTCCCGTGTTTTAGCAAGCGAATGATGTTAATAATGTAATGTCTCTGACCTCACACACACACACACACACACAAAACAAAACTTTGATTACCAGCGACGTGTGTTATATTATATACTAGCTATGATTAGACCATATTATGCAGCTTAGGAAGGATCTCTAGCCATTATAAAGTTTTGGGCTGCCTCAATCAACCCTTGTCACTATCACAGATCCTTCTTAAGGGGAGATCTCCACTCGAGGGATTTTTTTCTTGACCCCTTTCTCCCTCATGTTTAGCCCCATTGCTTTTGATATTATAAAACGTTTGCCCCATTAGTTTAGCGATTTTAAGAACTTTCACCCCATATTAAGACCTTTCGTGCCATTCAGGTGTCAATTTTATCCTGGCGAGCGAAAGCGAGCCTGTAATCTAAGAGGAATCGGCCTTCGGCCGCGACATTTTTCTACCGAAAAATGTAAAAATTTATCTTGAAAGGGACTCAAGGGGGTGTAATTTTAAGCTTGATGAAGGTCTAGGGAACAAACTAAATACCTCCCCTTAACCCCTTTAACATGGTCTACATATAACGGACGTCGCTGGTACAGAAATGGTTAATAAATGCCATTATGACTGTTAACCCTTTCAGTACCGGCGACGTGTGTTATATTTTATACTAGCTATATTTAGACGATATTATGCAGCTTAGGAAGGATCTGTGGTAGTTAAAAGGGTTAAGTAAGATATTTCAGAGCCTCTTATAATTGCTGGAGGCCTTTCTTAAACTGAATAAAATCGTCATAATTGCCACAACCATCTCAAGTCGAATAAAATCGTCTAAAACCAGCTAAACTCACCGGTAATGAAGGAGTTAAGGGGAGATTTCCACTTGAGGGATTTTTTTCTGGACCCCGTTCGCCCTCATGTTTAGCCCCATTGTTTTTTATATTTGAACACGTTCGCCCCATTAGTTTGGCGATTTTAAGAACTTTTGCCCCATTTATGTCAATGTTAAGACCTTTCGTGCCATATAGGTGTAAATCTTTTCCTGGCGAGCGATAGCGAGCCTGTAATTTAAGAGGAACCGGCCTTCGGCCTGGACATTTTTCTACCGAAAAATGTACAAATTTATCTTGAAAAGGGTCAAGGGGGTGTAATTTTAAGCTTGATGGAGGTCTAGGGAACAAACTGAATACCTCCCCTTAATACTGTTAATTGAAAATATGATATAAATATGTGTTACGATATTGAGTACTGAATGCAAACTTTTTATAGATCTTTCAACCTATAATTACTATAAAAAGCATGATTGCATAACAGATTAACTAATTGCATAATGAACAAAATAATGAGAGATGTTTGTAAATAATAATAATAATAATAATAATAATATATTTCTATATATCTATCTATTTACTCAGACCCCGTTCCCAATTTTTTTTTTTTTTTTTTTTATAATAATAATAATAATAATAATAATAATAATAATAATAATAATAGTGGTGTTTGTGTGTATATATGAATTGGTCTGAATGTTTGCATATGAGTTAGTGTGAAAATATGAATGTTAACCCGTTCAGTACCAGCGACGTCTTTTTGTATGTAAGGGGAGGTATTTAGTTTGTTCCCTACGTTTTCATCAAGCTTAAAATTACACCCCCTAGACCCCCTTTCAAGATAAATATGTACATTTTTCGGTAGAAAAATGTCCTGGCCGAAGGCCGATTCCTCTTAAGTTACAGGCTCGCTATCGCTCGCCAGGAAAAAATCGACACCTATATGGCACGAAAGGTCTTAAAATTTACAGAAATGGGGCGAAAGCTATTAAAATCGCCAAATTAATGGCGCAAACGTCTCAAAATTTCAAATACAATGGGGCTAAACATGAGGGAGAAGGAAGTTCGAAAAAAAATCCCTCAAGTGGAAACCTGCCCTTAATTCGGCTGCGCTTAGACGATTTGACGAAGCTTAGGAAGGACATATGGAAGCTAAAAAGGATTAATGGGCCACTTGC